>PVJN01051823.1:0-14325 GCA_004026805.1 Lasiurus borealis
CCTCTCCCGCCCCCCAGCCCCTGCCCTGACCCCCCGACTGTCTGTGCCCATCGGCTATGCTTCTCTGCACAGATGCAAGTCCTATGGTTGATGTCTCCCCTCTCTCCCTCTCCCCTGCCTGCCCCGTGAGGTTTGACTGTCTGTTCCGATGCTTCTCTGGCTCTGGATCTCGTTTTGTTCATCAGTTCATGCTGTTGGTTCTATTCCACGGAGGAGTGAGATCATGTGATCGTTATCTCTCTCCGAATGGCTTATTCTGCTCCGCATAATGCTCTCCGGGTCCCATCCGTGCCGTTACAAATGGCCAGACTTCTTTTTGGGGTGCTCAGCTGTGATCCAAGAGATCACACGTGAAAGCAGCTCATTGGACCGAGACCCACACATCTTGGGGGTGAAACTTTGAATCATCAGGGGAGTTCGGGCCCTTGGGGAACTGGTTGAGAGCTGATCAGCTTGTGCCTTTGTTAGAGACCCTAAAAGAACAACTCGGCCAAAGGACGTTTGTTGTATGTTTGCGAGGTACCGGATTGAATGAGGTTCTTAGAATGTCCTAGCCCCATTCGGAGACTCAGCGCTCAGCTGTGGGTGACAGCATGTGCACGAGGCTTCCTTCGGAAGGCAGGGATTTAACAGCGATGGCCTGTGTCAGCGGCTCTCCAAACAGGCAAAGTCATGTCCTTAACTAACGGTCCTCAACCCAATGCCAAAACCAGGTTTGCATCAATCAGACTTTTTGCACGGTCTGTTTTTCCACATTATTTCTAATAAGTATTAAGATCATGTTATTAGGTGACATCACTGACAGGGGCATTGTTATTTTGTATTGTCCCAAGATATTAAAACACACACACACACACACACACACACACACACACACACACACAGCCTAAATGGCTCAAGGATCTAGGAAGTTGTACACAGACCCTAACAGACTGCTTTCTAAAATGGTCTGTACGGCCCTCGCCGGCTTGGCTCAGTGGATAGAGCATCAGCCTGCGGACTGAAGGGTCCCAGGTTCAATTCCGGCCAAGGGCACATGCCTGGGTTGCGGGCTCGATCCCCAGTGGGGCGTGCAGGAGGCAGCCAATCCATGATTCTCTCTCATCATTGATGTTTCTATCTGTCTCTCCTTCTCCCTTCCTCTCTGACATCAATAAAAGAAATATATTTAAAAAATAAATAAATAAGATGGTCTGTACGTCAGAGCAGATGGCACTATTCCACATTGATACAGCATTACCATGCCCAACCCCAGAGTAAGGGTGCCTAAAGGACAATTAACTGAACTCGCACAGTCACCAGCCGATAGAAGGATGGTCGACCAGAACATACATATCTACCATTTGGGAGGGAGAGTAAGAGCTTAATGTGTACCAGGCCTCTCTGCAGATGAAAGAGCCTGTGGGAATCCCCCGGTGCCCAGCATTTGTATGTAATGTGTAGCAGATGAATAGTAAGAGGACAAAAGGAATTGATTTTCAACATTGGAACGTTTCTCGGGAGAAGAGGGACAAAGGGAAGTTTATCTACACTTCCATTGTGACTTTTTCATCATTAAGTTAGCCTAGACGTCCATTCGGTGTTATTGGCATCTGTGGCTAAGATATTGAAGGACCTTGTTTTGTGCTTTTTTAAATTAAAAAAAAAAATCATTTGCATCTTTTGGAGAGAATTTGTCCCGCTCTCTTCTAGTCAGGAAGACGTGAAGGCACCAGTTGTCGGCATTATGAAAACATTGTCACTTTCACATGGATGTTTCAGGTCTGTGATTTAGGTTGTAAATCACTAAATTCTGAAGAGGAAATGTAGGGAAGGAAATTGAGAATGAGGTCTTTGTATGCAATCCTCTAAGATGCTCTGATGCCTTCAGTGTCTGTAAGCTTTCGATCTTTATTCATAAAACCTGTATAGAATCTGTATGATCTTCACCCTGGAATTCAGCATTATAAAAATACTAGAGGCCCGACGCACAAATTCGTGGGATCCCCTGTGGGGTTCCTCGGCCGTGGGCGATCGGGGATCATCTCACCCAGTTGGGGGGAGGAACCGCAGGAGGTTGGCTGTGGGAGTGCACTGACCACCAGCTGGGGCAGCTTCTGTGTTGAGCGTCTGCCCCCTAATGGTCAGCCTGTCGTCATAGTGACCAGTCAACCAGTCATAACGGTTGCTTAGGCTTTCATATATATAGATGGTGTATCAAATAGTAGCTATGATAGTGGCAGATAGGATGGAAAAAACCTAGGTAGGAGTGATTTTCTGCAGTTATTGTTTTTCTTTTGGGATCACTCGAGAAACTGATATGTAATATGGCACTATCCTTATCTTCGGCGACACTTTCTAAGGATTGTAAAGCACAGTCTGCCAAGAGGAAGTGGGTGGAACTCAGAGGGCCAAATTTAATTCCTGGTTCCGTCTCCCACAATCCCGTGGCTTTGAGATGGCCACAGAGGCTCTGCAAGCTTTGGTCTTGCACATGATGTGAAGAGGCATGAAACTCTCTATCCAGTGGCTAGAACTTGGAGACATGACAGTTGTGTTGTTGTTTTTTAATATATTTTATTGATTTTTTTTTTTTACAGAGAAGAAGGGAGAGGGATAGAGAGTGGCTAGAACTTGGAGACATGACAGTTGTGTTGTTGTTTTTTAATATATTTTATTGATTTTTATTTTATTGATTTTTTTTTTTTACAGAGAAGAAGGGAGAGGGATAGAGAGTTAGAAACATCAGCTGCCTCCCACACACCACCTCCTGGGTATGTGCCCGCTACCAAGATACGTGCCCTTGACAGGAATCGAACCTGGGACCCTTCAGTCCGCAGGCCAACACTCCATCCACTGAGCCACACCGGTTTCGGCGAGATGTGACCGTTTTAGCCATGAGGGAACTCCCCTGTCCAGCATCACACAGCTGGGGGGTGGCAGGATCTACCCGGGAGCTCAGAGCGTGCTGTCAGTCCATCCAGGTTCCAAGCAGCGGAATTTCCATGAGGATCTCGGCAGTGATTTGGGGGTGCAGATACAGAAACGCAGCGTAGGTGCTGTTTCCTATTTCTCTTTAAACTGCAGGTCACTTTTCAAGACTTGAGCAGGATGGAGTGATCTCTCCAATGATGAAACCTCTTTTCTGCAAAAGTAATGTGGAGATTTTCCCGAGAGAGGAGAGAAAGATAGGCGAGAAATATTTCATTTGAATCCCAAATCGCCCTGTGAGGTAATAACATCTCATTCCTTACGGAAAAAAAAAATGGAGGCTGTCAGGAGTAAAAGGAATCACCCAGAGCCCCCCAAAATGCAGTGACCGAGCTGCAGCCACAATTCAGTCTTCTGAGTCCTCCTCCTAGGTTCCTCCTGCCACACCCTTGACCTTTGCAGCAGAAGAGGATCATCTGATTGGCTGAACGGGGCCTTTTAAAGGGTAGGACTCCACAATCCATTACCCAGACCAGGACACCTGAGAGTGAAAGGGGCACTTTTCATCATCACAGGGGGACCACAGACTTGCACCCCAGTCTTTGTGCACCTACCCCCCATACATTAACCCCCACGCCCTCCCCCCCCCACACACACACACACTATAAAAATGCTTTGTGTCTCTGATTCTCCCAAGGACAGACTGTCCCGGAACAATCTACGTGGTTAGTGGCAGTTGGTTGGATGAAGATGGCTGGTAGTAATGTTGGGGTGCACTAGCTGGATCCCCATGAGAGAGCCTGGGCAGGACTTGCTGGTCCGTTAGCCATCAAGGAAGAAGGAGGAGCTGTGGTTCTTGAATGGACTTGCAGGGTGTGGAGCATCGGTTCTCAACCTGTGGGTCGCGATGAGCCTAAGACCATCGGAAAACACAGAGATTTACATTACGATTCACAACAGTAGAAAAATTACAGCTATGAAGTAGCAACGGAAATAATTTTATGATTGGGGGTCCCCACCAACATGAGGAGCTGTCTTAAAGGGACTCGGCCTTAGGAAGGTTGAGAACCACTGGTGTGGAGTGTCCCGATCGGTGGCCTTCCTTGAGCAACCTGCAGACACTTAGTGGCTTTGACCTGTCCACGGTGTGTGTGCCGAGGGTGAAGGAGCACGTTTCCTTCCGTTTTTGTGCATGGACAACCCAAGTTCAAATATTTAAAGGAGCCCAAAACAGTTACTTAACCCAGACAGCTCTCCTCTGCGGAGTGGAAAGGTGGAGAGAGCACAGAACTTACGTAGTTGATGCGGCCGAATGTGCAAATGAGGAGAGTGCACTGTGATATGTAACGGTGGGGCTCCCTCCGTTTGAGGGGGACATTCTCAGGTTGCTTCTGTGGTTCCCCTGTGATGATCGGAAGTGCCCCTCTCACTCTCAGGTGGCCTGGTCTGGGTAATGGATTGTAGAGTCCTACCCCTTTAAAGGCCCCGTTCAGCCAATCAGATGACCCTCTTCTGCTAGCAAAGGTCAAGGGTGTGGCAGGATGAACCCAGGAGGGGGACTCAGAAGACTGAATTGTGGCTGCAGCTTGGTCACTGCATTTTGGGGGGCTCGGGGTGATTCCTTTTACTCCTGACAGCCTCCATTTATTTCGGTAAGGAATGAGATGTCATTACCTCACAGGGCGATTTGGGATTTTTTTTTTTAATATTTTAATTTCATGTGTTTTGAGTGCAATGACACAAGGCATCATCTGCCCTATTTCCCACAGCCCTTTATCACGAGAGAGAGGACAGGTTCTGGCTAGAACATTCTTTTTGCTCTGTCCCTTCCTCAAGTGAAGCCACCTCGGATTGTACATATGTATGCATCCTTTTTCTAGAGCATATGATCTTTATCATCTGAATCAATAAAACTCCACATGTAGCTGGTAGAAAAGCACAACTTTTCTCCTTCAGGGGGACTTTAAGAAATAACCTAGCCTTAGCTGGTCTGCCTCAGTGGATAGAGCATTGGCCTGTGGACTGAAGGGTCCCAGGTTCGATTTCGGTTAAGGTCACATGCCCAGGTTGTGGGCTCATTCTCCAGTAGGGGGCATGCAAGAGACAGCTGATCAATGATTCTTTCTCATCATGAATGTTTCTATCTCTCCCTTCATCTCTGAAATAATTTTTAAAATATATTAAAAAAAAAAAAAGAGAATCTGAACTTTGGAGTCAGAAGACCAGAGTTCTAGCTTGTGGCTTGGCTGTTCCTGCATTTCTTTTGAGCTGTTGACATTAAGGACCTCTTTTCTCTAAAATACCTGAATTCAGCCTCTCTCTTCCTGACTCCGTCTTCACACGTCCCATGGACTGAATAATGCCCATTCAGCTTAGAAAACCCAGCAGCGGCTCTGAAAGGCACGCTGCAAAGGATGGAAAAGTTCCAGAAGGAAGCAGGGGCTGGAAGTAAGGGAATTGGAGAAAGCAGCGGGAGGAAAGTGTGGAGTGAGGCTAACAACGCATGGGTATTGCGTGTTGGGGGCCATGTCATGCATCGTTCAAACAGGAACGCTTTTCAGAGCGAAAGGGCGAGCTTGCCCCTGGCTGGTGTAGCTCAGTGGATAGAGCACCAGCCTGTGGACTGAAGGGTCCCAGGTTCGATTGCAGTGAAAGGCACATGCCTGGGTTGCAGGCTTAATTCTCATTGGGGGTCATGCAGGAGGCAGCCGATCAATGATTTTCTCTCCTCATTAATGTTTCTTTCTCTTTTTCCCTTTCCCTTCCTTTCTGAAATAATAAAGATACATAAAAAGCCGAGACCTGTTTGGCTCAGTGGATAGAGCGTTGGTCTGCGGACTGAAGGGTCCCAGGTTCGATTCCGGTCAAGGGCATGTACCTTGGTTGGGGGCACATCCCCGGTAGGGGGTGTACAGGAGGCAGCTGATCGATGTCTCTCTCTCATCAATGTTTCTAACTCTCTATCCCTCTCCCTTCCTCTCTGTAAAAAATAAATAAAATATATTAAAAAGAAAAAAGAAAAAAAAAATGGACAGTTGGCTGAATCTGTGTTGTGATGATGATGTTGGTTTCGTGTCTTCAGTGGCCAGTGGCTGGATTCAGTCGCTGTCGGTGGTGGAGGGCTTGGAGCTCCGGGTGATGAACGATCTTGAGCCGTTTGCCTCTCGGAGCTTCGGCTGCCTCCTGTGCAAACCCGGGTCCTGCCTCTGTGGCCCGCTTTGCAGAGAGGTGCAGACGAGATGGCGGGGGGAGGAGGGCTGTTTTAGAAGCGGGTCCGCTTACAGATGAGCAGGGTTTCTCTGTAAGAGAGATGCAAAGCCAGTTAAGAAGATAGTCTAGCCCTGACCGATTTGGTTCAGTGGATGGAGTGTCGGCCTGCAGACTCAAGGGTCCCAGGTTCGATTCCGGTCAAGGTCATGTACCTTGGTTGCGGGCACATCCCCAGTGGGGGGTGTGCAGGAGGCAGCTGATCGATGTCTCTTTCTCATCAATGTTTCTAACTCTCTATCCCTCTCCCTTCCTCTCTGTAAAAAATCAATAAAATATATTTAAAAAAAAAAAAAGAAGAAGAGAGTCTAACAGGAAGGGCGGGGAAGGACGGTGGGCAGTAACCTGAGATGAGAAAGGAAGGGACCATGGGAGCAGGGTCTGGGGTGGGGGTGGGGAGGGTTTGCACTGAGTGGCTGCAGGGACTTAAAACAATCTGCGTTTCCAAGCAGAGTTCCCGAAGTCTGGGGCCCACATGTTGCCAGGGACTGAAATGGACCACACGGGAGAGTTGGGGTCAGGGAATGCCGGCTTAGGGGGCGGGGAGCATCCTGGACAGCAGCTCAGGGAGGAAAGGAGAGCTGGGGACATGGGCACCGGCGTCATTTTCTCACATCTCACAGTTGAACCAGGAAATCCTGACCTGGAAGTGGGTGGAAGAGAAGCTTTGCTTCTTCTTCTTCTTTTTTTAAAAAATAATTTTATTGATTTTTTTTACAGAGAGGAAGGGAGAGGGAGAGTTAGAAACATTGATGAGAGAGAAACATCAATCAGTTGCCTCCTGCATGTCCCCTATTGGGAATGTGCACACAACCAAGGTAAATGCCCTTGACTGGAATCGAAACTGGGACCTTTCATTCTGCAGGCCAATGCTGTATCCACTGAGCCAAACTGGTTTTGACTGGATACCTTTTTAATTTTTTCCTTGCCTCGTTATTCTCACAAGAACATCCAGTACATGTTGAATGCAAGTGAAATAATTGATATTTTTATCTTGTTTTTATATATATATATATTTTATTGATTTTTTACAGAGAGGAAGGGAAAAGGACAGAGAGCTAGAAACATCGATGAGAGAGACATCAACCATCCGCCTCTTGCACACCCCCCACTGGGGATGTGCCTGCAACCAAGGTATATGCTCTTGACCGGAATCGAACCTGGGACCTTTCAGTCCGCAGGCCGAGGCTCTATTCCTTGAACCAAACCGGTTTCAGCTGCTTTTTTTTTTTTTTTTTTTTTATGCCAGCTTCCCCCTCACCAAATATTTAGAGGAAAAGGAACAAACAAAAGAAGAAGAAGACATGACAGTAGAAGAATTAGAATGTTGATATATCGGAAACCAAAATCAGGGGGAATTTCCCCAAGGGCAGTTGGAAAAGGGGGGGCAGGGAAGAGTGAGTCGTGGTGAGTCTTTAGAAAGCCTTAGGACAGTGGGATGGAGAAGGGAACCGGTCACCAGTTGAGGTGTCAGGGGCAGGAAGTGGGAATCTTCTTGGTGTGGCTGTCCATGCCCGTCGGAGGAGAAACCCAGGTCAGGCTGACTCTGAAGCCCCTCAACATCGGAAGCCTTTGTCCAATACCATCGTGATTCCCTGCCCTTGGCGCTCCAGATGCCTGGCCCACCTCTGTCCACGCTCAGGAGTTGAGCCCACCCCCCTTGCTAACTTTATTCCTGCCAGCACAGGTTCTGAGAGCGAGCTGGAATAGACTGTGTGGCATTCTCGAAAGTGTTTGGATGGGAGTCCTAAGACCTGGGGGAATCAAACGTGGGCGCTGTACTCTCATGTCTGTGTGATTGTACGTAAGTCACTTACTCAAAAGTCGCTTATTCTTGAAGCCTCGGTTTTCTTGGAGTCTCAGTTTCCCACGCTGCCATGTGCATTTTAAAGTGGTTTTAACCCGTTGAGCGCAATGTAAGATGTGATAGCACAATGTAGGTTGTGCTACCTTGTGTGGAGTTCTTTTCATTTGGGGAATTTTAATTGCAAACATTCTACTAAATCCATTGAGCAGTCTTTGCTTGTGAGAGGTTTTCTCTTCTTTTCTGGAGAATTATAGGCCTGTGAGAACTGGACAAACAGAGTGATTCAGGAGAAAGTGTTTTGTTCCTTAGAAAAGAAGTTTTCAACAATAGGAACCAGGAAAGGTATTATTTTGCCAGTAGGGCAGAATGTCCATTCTCTATCCATAATAACAAGATGGCCCTGACTGGTTTGGCTCAGTGGATAGAGCGTTGGCCTGCGGACTGAAGGGTTCTGGGTTCAATTCCGGTCAAGGTCATGTAACCTTGGTTGCGGGCACATCCCCAGTAGGGGGCATGCAGGAGGCAGCTGATTGATGTTTCTCTCTCATCGATGTTCCTGGCTCTTTATCCCTCTCCCTTCCTCTCTCTGAAAAAATCAATAAAATATGTTTTCTAAAAAATTTAAAATAACAAGATGAAAGAGATAATTTTGTCCTGAGGAGTGGAGAGAAATGCTGCTATGAAACAAAGTGTTAACAGTCTTGGACATGCAGCTCTGGCATTGGAAAGCTTCCGTCCATCATTCCCGTTCTCTCGGTGGCAGTAGTACGTTTAGCAGAGGAGCAGAGGGGAGCATGGTGTGCAGCCCCATGTGCTGACTCAGCCCAGTTTTGGTCAGTGAGCTAATTCCCACTTTTCAGATAGGGAACAAAAAATCCTTTTGTTTTGTTTTATTTTGCATGTGTATAGGCATAACCAGTGGATACAGGGCATTGGGGGGGTGGGCGGGAAGAAGGGTGAGGGCATGTACTGGGGGGTAGGGAGGGCCAGGGAGAGCAATAGGGAAAAAATAAAAATAAAATAAATTTTAAAAATAAATAAAAATTAAATTTAAAAAATTCTTTATGCTGAAAAGGGACTATATCGTCACAAATAAGGGAGGACTACAAAGTGCCATTAGATTGGGGAATGACATTTGCTCTGAAATGCTATTCTCGAGCTTTCTACACGATTGTGGTCATTGAGCCACCAGCATCATGCAGGGACTGAAAGGAAACTCAGTTATTTAAAAAGTAATAAAATCAAATAAAAACAAATAAATAATAGAGCAAGGATCTGGAAATACCAGCCTGAATATAACAAGCACAAACTGAAAAAAAAAAAAAGTAAAATTGGATTAAATCATCGTCCGCTGTCTCCCTTGTCCTTTATGGCTGCACACAGTTTATGGGGATTACACACGATTTTTTTATGTGAACAGCGGATAGCTTAGGAAGGTAAAGTTATCCAGATGACAGTCCTCACGGGATATTCTGGACATTTCCCTGTTCCCAGAAGCATGGCAGTGCGTGTCACTGGGCACACACCAGCCTTGCAGGTACGTGTTAGTCGACAGGACATTCACAAGAGCCACCCAGGAGAAATATAGTCACAGAAATTGCTTTTGTCTGTTTTCTAATGAGCCTTTTAAAGGGATTGTGCAATTTGGACTTTTTTGTTGTTGTTGGTTGAACACTTAAGTCAGCGCAGCGCGGTGTCGAGAGGAATAAAAACATGTCGTTTGTTTGTGGCTTTTCCCCACCGGGTCATCGGAGTCGCTCTTTGTTGTGCCTCCCCACCGCGGAAGGTGGCTTTTTCCCAGCCGTGGGTGGTAAATGAATTGGATCCAGCAGCTTGGGAGTGGGGAGCGGGGTAAAATTAGCAAGGGCCCTAGAATCCCGGGTCAGAACACGGCCATTCAAAGACACGGAGGCTCCATTCCCAGCAGCTTCGTGATCCAAAACATCTGTTTCTATATTTGGCCTAATTCCACTCTTTTTCTTATTTGTGAAATTGTTCCCATCTTTGAAAACACTTTAAAAATATAAAAGCAGTCCCCCAGCCTGTCTCCTCTCTCCAACCCCCTCTCCTCCCCTCCATCCCCCCAAAACACAGGCATCTGTAATTACCTGGTGTAGCCTGCCTGTTTAATCAGCTTAAATGGGGAAGGTTGCCCACATCTGATTTCAATCTGACGGCTGCATCGAGGCCCGGGCAGGGAGCGCTGTCGTGTCTGCCAAAATGTGCCCGAGCCAGGAAAGGATGCCCTCACACCGGGGTACGTTCTGAAGACGCCACTTGACTGCGATAAGATAGCTCATTTCCTTAAAATGCTGTTTTGGATCGGAGTCTCCGTTCCCTGATGGGAATTTTCTGCTGCCATCTAGTCGTTTCTGGTATTCGCTGCATGTGTTTCAGGATGCACCTGGCACTCTTCTAAACGCGACTTAAACTTCAAGGAAGTAGATTTCACTCGGAGTGCCATGTCGGGTCTCATAGCTCCTAAGGGCCAGGCCTACGGTTGTTCACGCGTCATTTGCACACGCCTTTACTGGGTCATTTGTACATGCAAAGGTGATGGAATGAATTTTTTTTTAAATATGTTTTATTGATTTTTTTTTACAGAGAGGAAGGGAGAGGGATAGAGAGTTAGAAACACTGATGAGAGAGAGACATCAATCAGCTGCCTCCTGCATGCCCCCTACTGGGGATGTGCCCCCAAGCAAGGTACATGCCCTTGACCGGAATCGAACCTGGGACCTTTCAGTCCGCAGGCTAATGCTCTCTCCACTGAGCCAAACCGGTTTCAGCTGATGGAATGAATTTTGAGGAAGAAGGGCTTCAAGTCTTGCAATGAAACCTCGGAGCAGAAGTATACACCTTTTGGGTTATTTTCCTGGTTAAATGAAAGGAAGAAAAATTTGTGCCAGTACTGATTGCTCATTGTAATTTTTTAATTCATGATGTGAACATGTATTTCCTCAGGCATGTTCATTTAAAAACACCGCCATAGCCAAAACCGGTTTGGCTCTTTGGATAGCGCGTTGGCCTGAGGCGGCTGATCAATGTCTCTCTCTCATCGATGTTTCTAACTCTTTATCCCTCTCCCTTTCTCTCTGTAAAAAAATCAATAAAATATATTTAAAAAAAATAAATAAAGTTGGCTTCCTGGGGTTTCGCCTCCTCCCAGGGTGCCTGAGAGACGCCACCTTTGACCTCCTCCCCGCATCTCCTTTCTTCCCTGTGATCGATCCTGTACAGGCGCCCTTCCGTCTCTCACACGCTGTGCCCTGACTCTCGGTGTGTCTATTTCAAAGCTTCAATCTCAGAGGCAACCTCATTGGAGCTTATTTCCCTTCTTGAAGGCACTGGCTCTGAGCATGGGGCTGGCTGAGGTCTGAGTTTTTAGTTTCCTCCACTTTTCTGACTACACAGAGTCGCAAAGCCAGCAGGCGCTCCATCAACGGGAACGCATGGTGTGTAAATAAAATGCCTTATTCTTTCTGCAGTTTGGGTATCTCCGGTGTGTCAAAGTCAAATGAAGTGCACTCAGATTCAGTCAAGTATTTATTGAGCACCTGCTATATATATATATCAGGCACTGATCTGTGTGCTTGGAGAATATCAGATAACAAGCAAGCAAGGCAAGGACCCTGCCCTGCAGGGAGCTGGAGTCAAGGGGACCGTTTGAGTTTGCTGATCAGGTGCACTGACTGAGTGCAGTGGGAACAACTAAATGCACGGTGAGGTTAAAGGGTCTTATCTTGCCAAAACCAGTTTGGCTCAGTGGATAGAGCGTCAGCCTGCGGACTGAAAGGTCCCAGGTTTGATTCCAGTCAAGGGCACATCCCCAGTGGGGGCATGTCTCTCTCTCATCGATGTTTCTAACTCTCTATCCCTCTCCCTTTCTCTCTGTAAAAAAAATCAATAAAATATATATATTTTTTAAAGGGGGGCTTGCCAAAACCGTTTGGCTCAGTGGATAGAGCGTCGGCCTGCAGACTGAAAGGTCCCAGGTTTGATTCCAGTCAAGGGCATGTATCCTGGTTGCAGGTACATCCCCAGTAGGGGGTGTGCAGGAGGCAGCTCATTGATGTCTCCCTGTCATCGATGTTTCTAACTCTCTATCCTTCTCCCTTCCTCTCTGTAAAACATCAATGAAATGCGTATATATATATATATATATATATATATGTGTGTGTGTGTGTGTGTGTGTGGGTTTAAAAAAGGGTCTTCTTTCCATCTCTAGTCTGATGGCGCAGGGAATAGACCACTCTGTCTTCATTACACTTCTTTGCGTCTAATATCGGGTTCTTGTGGGCCCTGTGAAATTCCTATTCTGTCTGGAAAGAAGATGTTCTACCAACAGTGCCGTGCGTGTGTCCCTGGCGGTACTGGTATCAGATGGGCAAATGCAGCGGATACAGCAAACCCAACAGGAAGGGGTTTGACAGTTAAAGCAGAAAGCTGCTCAGCCAGGTGGTTAGATGTCCTGAGAGTTGTTGGCAGAAAAGTCTGGGCAGCCGTCAGACCCAAACCTGCGTCTCCATGTGACACACACACACACAGACACACATACACCTGGAGTTTTCCTTCTTCCTACGGAGTTCTCGAAAGTAAGGTGGCAGGCTCTAGCTGGTTTGGCTCCGTGGCTAGAGTGCCGGCTTGGGTTCGATTGCAGTCAAGGGCACCTGCCTGGGTTGCAGGCTCGATTGCCAGTAGTAAGAGGCGTGCAGCCGAGACCGATTTGATTTGGCTCAGTGGATGGAGCGTCGGCTTGGGGACTGAAGGGTCCCAGGTTCGATTCCGGTTGGGTGCATGTACCTTGCTTGCGGGCACATCTCCACTGTGGGGCGTGCAGGAGGCAGCTGATCGATGTCTCTCTCTCATCGATGTTTCTGACTTTCTATCTCTCTCCCTTCCTCTCTGTAAAAAAAACAATAAAATATATTAAAAAAAAAAAAAAGAGGTGTGCAGCCGATACTGGTTTGGCTCAGTGGATGGAGCGTCGGCTTGGGGACTGAAGGGTCCCAGGTTCGATTCCGGTCAAGGGCATGTACCTTGCTTGCAGGCACATCTCCACTGTGGGGCTTGCAGGAGGCGGCTGATCTATGTCTCTCTCTCTCTCTCATCGATGTTTCTGACTTTCTATCTCTCTCTCTTCCTCTCTGTAAAAAATCAATAAAATATTTTTTAAAAAAAGAGAGAGAGGCGTGCAGGAGGAGGTAGCTGGTCACTGATTCTCTCTCCTCCTTGATGTTTCTGTCTCTCCCTTCCTCTCCCTTCCCCTCTGCCATCCATAAACATGCATGCCTAAGACAAGATCAGCGTCTGCCCAGCGGACTCACCCGGGGGTTTTGCTCTCTTCTGCCTCCTTCCCCCCTTAGAGCTGCTGGAACTGCGGCCGTAAAGCCAGCGAGACCTGCAGCGGCTGCAACACGGCGCGGTACTGCGGCTCGTTCTGCCAGCACAAGGACTGGGAGAAGCACCACCACATCTGCGGACAGACCCTGCAGGCCCAGCCGCCGGGGGACACGCCCGCCGCCAGCTCCTCCGTCACGCCCAGCAGCGGGGCCGGGAGCCCCATGGACACGCCACCAGCAGCCACCCCGAGGTCCACCACCCCGGGGACCCCCTCCACCATAGAGACCACCCCTCGCTAGAGGGGGAACCCCCCCCCCCCCGGACTGTCCAAGGAAACACGACACAGCCACCCACACGAAACCAACCCTCCACCCTCCGACGCTCCACGTTCTTTCTGTTTGTTTGTTTGTTTGTTTATTTCGTGCGTAGATGAACTTGAACTTGCCCATCGCCGCCGTCCTGGAGCAGGAGAGAAAAACCGCACCGGGAGTGAGACAGAGGGCCAGTTGCGGGCCGCCAGGATTTTTACTGTGGATCCCCGAGAGATGCCCTCCTCCGTGGGGAACGGACGGGAGAGCAGAGCAGAGGACACAACGAAGGGACGGATCGGACCCCCTCCCCGTTATGCGCCAGTAGCTGGGATGTGAAAACTAGATGACCTCATGAACCGATGCTTTACCAAACAGCAAACCGAGACGTTGCTCCTGGCTGGTGAAAGCAGCGCGCTAAGAGTCAGACACAGTGTTCCTGATACACCATAAATGGGGGGCGGGGTGGGGGGAGGGAAAGGCTAGGGGGAAAAGAAAAAGAGGAAAACTCTCAAGGGCATGTGAGCACTGGCCACAGTGGTAGACGTTTTGAACCAGAAGATGAATGGCATCCAGGGGTTTGCTAACTGAACTCTGAAGACCCCGCTACAGAGCACACAGATGGGCAGCATATTGGAAGGAGAAACAGATGTTCGGCCCCACCCACCTTCCCCCACTCCCCACCCCCCA
>PVJN01051824.1:0-14322 GCA_004026805.1 Lasiurus borealis
GTAGGGGAGTTGGCCCATCCTGATAGGCCAGGTAGGGGTCAGGGTCTGCTTACGCAGGTGTTTTGCCTTATTAGGTTATCTCCCGGCACATTCTTGCTGGATTACCTAATGGTGGGTTGGGTAATTGGCAAGTCTCTTTGTCTCGTTAAGGGCGTAATCACCTAAGATGGAGGAAGCTGGAAAGAATTCCCTTTCAGAAAGTCCAGGCTGAAGTTCAGTGATGTCTCCCTGCCTTGCGTGGGTGTGGGATCTGGTTGCAGAAGACTACCTCCCTAGAGATGAGCAGATAGGCTCAAATTCCATTCAATCTCCCTGCCTGCATGTGGAGATGAGTTGTGGGAAACAAATTACCTGAGTTCGCAAGTCTGGAGTCAAGTTCAGTGCTGTCTCCCTGTGTTGGGTGGGCATGGGATCTGGTCACAGAAGACCACCTCCCTAAGGATGAGAAGATAGGCTCAAATTCCACTCAGTCTTCCTGCCTGGGCATGGAGACTAGTCATGGGAAACAAACTTCCCATGTCTGACACCAAGTCTCAAAGTCAGGCAGAGGCACCCTGCTTTGTGTGTGCAAAAAGCCTTATTGTGTGGCTGGTGTGTGGTAGTTTCTATGTCATTGCCGTGGGGGTGGTGGTGGTGGTGGGAAATTGGCTTTGTGACTCACAGAAATCTGCGGCCGGGTGCTTGGAGCCCTGTTTTCTCTGGGTCTGCAGCTGTGGTGGCAGTACTTCTATCAGAGCGATTATAAGATCCTGGTTTGCTTCTGAGATAGACTGGGTGGTGGCAAGGTTAGGATCCTAGTCCCAAGCAGTTCTTTTCTTCAAGATGGCATGGTCTCTGTACTGCTGATGTCCCCCCTGGAGTTTTTGCAGTGGCCCCGGGGTTTTCTCGTCTAAGACTTCCTGGATTGGCAGCCCCCTGGAAGAACTGCAGGGTCTAACTGTCCCTATTTCACTCACACACACACCCACACATGTCCACATACGCCTCTATTGCTCCCTCACTTTCTCACACACTCTCCCTCCCTGCCTTCCTGCTGGTTGCCATCTTACCTTCTGGTTTTTGTTTTTTAAACAAATGTCAAAACACCCTATGAGTATCTCTTTTATTTTTCAAAAAAATGTTGGTGACTTTCCATTTACATGGAGTTTTATGTGGTCCAGAAAGCCCATCTGTAATCCATTTGAGTTAAAGTCCCATTTGTCACTGCTTTCAAGATGGTAAAATATATTTGAAACCTTTTTGCTTTAAGGAAAATAGAAGGCTTCGCTGCACTTGACATTGAGCTGAAGACTTTGCCACTCTCAGAGAAATGTCAGTTCTGAGAAAGTCTTGTGAAAAGTGAGAGCTGGACAAAGTAATTACCCTGGTAAGAGGGTTTTTCTCTTTGCTTCAACAGAATCCATTTCTCCCCAAACTCTGTGGGTTCCTAGAACAACAAAGACCCTTGAGAGGGCTAGGGTCAGGATAGCCGGTACAAGCAACCTTGATGTTACTTATCTGCTTGATGGAGGGAACAGTAGCATGAACAGTCAAAACGGCAGAAAACCCTGGCAGCAGTTTTATTTAGTTCTGGAAGATATTTTGTAGTCATTTTAGAATAAAGATCTCATTTACTTAGGTAAAAATGGTAAATCACTATTAAAAAAGCTCATCAATATAGAAGAGTACAATGAAGCAAAAAGAGAATTCTAAATCTCTGTTTTCACATTTGAGAAATTGTTTCTGAGGTTCTTGTGCCCCTTAAATTGCAGTCTTTTAAAGATCCATGTTGAAGGAGCAGGAAATCTGTCTACTTTACTCAAGGTCTCCTGGGCACCCCACCTGCTTGGCTGCCATCTTCTTTTTCTCTTTTTTAAAAAGTTATTTATTGTTTAAAGTATTACATATAGTATCACATATGTCTCTTTTCCCCCCATTGACCTCTCCCCGGCCACCCCTATCCCCCAGCACACTCTCTCACTCCCCATTAGTGTCTGTGTCCATTGGTTATGCTTATATGCATGCAGGTAAGTCTTTTGATTGATCTCTTACCCCCTCCCCCACCTGCCTTCCCATTGAAGTTGCCTTCTTCTGTTCTGAGGAATAACACAGAGCTGTCAGAGAAGTGGCTGCATCAGAAAAGCTGCATCCCTGCATGCTTGTGCTTTCTCTGCAGCAAAGGAATGGTTGCTTTGGTTGCAAAGCTAACTTTTCAGCCTTTCTCATCAATCAATTAAGAAAAGATCCTGTAAGGTCCATCTATGAGTTTAGGTACTCAGATCAGAAGATAATGAAAAAGTGGCTGCTGAAACCCAAGCTTGAGGCAGTAACTTTATTGGAGGAAATGAGCCCTCCGGTGCAGTTGCACTGCCCAGGGTCTGCAGTGGTGGCCAGTGTGGCTGTCCAGGCAGAGACGCCAAGATGGCAGCATTTCAGGTGAAGCTGCTTTCAATATCCAGATAACCTGACTGTGCCCGAAGGCTCTTCTAAGGCAGTCTTCATGCTGTATTATTGCTTCTCGAATGTCTCATGTCATGTTCTTTCCCTGCTTGCTACCATCCATTCACTCTTTTTCTTAGATTTTCTACCATTGTGGTAGAGTAAAAGAGTCAAGAAAAGAAGGGTGGAGGGAATGAGGTATTGGAAACATGAGAGGATGGCAGTGATCATACAGACCTTTGAGAGAAAAACAAAAAAGGGAAGAAAAGAGAAAACAAAAGAAAGAAGATCTAAATAAATAAAAGAGTAAGATTCAAATTGACCATACCTTTGTGACACCCACCAGCCAATCAGGAGTGAGTATGCAAATTACCCACCAAAGATGGAAGATTAATTTGCATACACAGGCACCGAGCAGCTGAGAAGGGGGCAGGATGCACGTGTTCCACACTGCCTCAGCTGCTCCAGGACCTGGGCAGCAAGGGAAGGCAAAAAGGCAGCTCTGGCCGGAGCAAAGTTGGTGTCAGCAGCCAGAGGAAAGAAGGCCCATTCTTGCACGACTCTGTGCATTGGGCTTTTAGTGTAATCATAATCATTTTAAAAGACAAAGAAATATTATAAGTTCATACACAGGCACACACCTCTTACCTAACTTGTTTTCTTCTTTTACATATCTAGTCATTTGTTATCCTCCATTTCTTCCATTTGTGATCTATTCCTTTGTCTCCACATTTTCCCTGCTTCCTTGAGTTGGTAGAGTAGCTTTGTGTGCTAGATGTCCTATATGGCCCAGTAGCTCCACCTGCCCATTTACTTGAGGTGGACTCTCTTGGTGCACCCCTTTGTGGACTGTTGTAGTTAATTCTTGATTGTTGTTGGTATCACTGGGGGGAATTGACCTCCAAGCCAATTGGTTGTGAGGATCAGCTGTGTCTATACTGGGAGAACTTCTGTGCTGGAGTCAGCCTTATGATGCAATATTTGCAAAATTTCAAAAGCCTCTATATTCAGCTTGGATGAGGTGGAGTGTCAGGGCTGAGCAGAGAATCTTGGCTTCCCATCAGCCCTGCCCTATGTGGCTTCTGGGTCTCAGTGTCCTGTAATTGCTGCAGCTCTCTCTGCGTGCACTCGCACTTGCATGCCTCCAAACTTCTGCCTTTCCAGCTCCCCTGAGTTTCCATGCACTCTGGGGACCCGTATGAGTCTGGGTTCCAGGGTCTCACCCCAAAATGGGGTTTAATGTAGTCAGAACTGGATTTCAGCGCAGTTGGGAGGTTCTGTCTTCCTCCTACTAGAGAAAGCCAGTGGCAAAATCAGCAGTTAGTCCTTTCTGAGCACTTGTGCATGACTCCATACCTCTGCCTTTCATGGCTCCGCTAAGTTTCCGTGTACTCCTCTCTTTTCATGACAGTCCAGACTCCCCCCATAGGATTCTCGCCCCGATCTGGGGTTCAGTGTGGTCGGGAGTTTCTGTCTCCCTCCCGCTAGAGGAAGTCAGCCAGGCAACCCACCACCCATCCTCTCACGTGTGTGTTTCCATATCTCAGCTTTTTGCAGCTCCTCTGAGTCTCCGTGAACCCCTCTCTTTTCTGCTAGCTGTAGAATTTCCTCTCAGCCATATTTCCTGTGGTTCTGGATGATATCCGTCTGTCTCTTAGCTGTAGTTTTGAAATTATTTGTGCGAGGCTGCAGTTTAGGTGTTCACCTATGCCACCATCTTGGTTTCCAATTTTAGTTTTTTGAGGAAACTCCATACTGTTCTCCACAGTGGCTGCACCAGTCTGCATTGCAACTAGTAGTGCATGAGGGTTCCTTTTCCTCCACATCCTCGCCAACATCTGTCATTTATTGATTTGTTGATGACAGCCATTCTGACAGGTGTGAGATAGTACCATATTGTTGTTTTTATTTGCATCTCTTGGATAATTAGTGATTTTGAGCATGTTTTCATATGTCTCTTGGCCTTCCTTCTGTCTTCTTTTGAAAAGTTTCTATTTAGGTCCTTTGCCTATTTCTTTTCTTTCATTCTTTTTTTATCAATCATTTTTTAAAAAATAAATCTTTATTGTTCAGTTTATTACAGATGTTCCTCTTTTTCCCCCAATAGCTCTCTTCTACCTGATTCCCCATCACCCAGCCCATGTCTTTAACCCTGCCACTGTCCTCATCCATAGGTGTAAGATTTTTGTCCAATCTCTTCCCGAACCCCTCCCACTCCCATTCTCCCAAGAATTGTAAGTCCATTCCCTTTCTATGCCCCTTATTCTATTCTATTCTATTCTATTCTATTCTATTCTATTCTATTCTATTCACCAGTTTATTCTGTTCATTGGATTTTTTATTCACTTGATTTTTAATTCACTTGATGGTATGTATTTGTTATCACTTTGTTGTTCATAATTTTTATCTTTTACCTTTTTCTTCTTTCTTTTCTTAAAGAATACCCTTCAGCATTTCATGTAATCCTGGTTTGGTGGATGAAGTCCTTTAGCTTTTTCTTGTCTGTAAAGCTCTTTAGCTGATCTTCCATTCTAAATGATAGCTTTGCTGGGTAGAGCACTCTTGGTTATAGGTTCTTGTTATTTATCACTTTGAATATTTCCTGCCACTCCCTTCTGGCCTGCATAATTTCTGTTGAGATATATATATACATATGGGTACTCCCTTGTAGGTAACTAACTTTTACTCTTGCTGCTTTCAAGATTCTTTTTTTGTCTTTTGGTCTTGGCATTTTAATTATGATGTGTCTTGGTGTGGTCCTCTTTGAATTTATTTTGTTTGGAGTTCTCAGTGCTTCCTGGATTTGTAAGTCCATTTCTTTCACCAGGTAGGGAAACTTTTCAGTCATTATTTCTTCAAATATGTTTTCGGTATCTTGCTCTCTTTCTTCTGGCACCCACACAATTCTGATGTTGGTACGCTAGCAGTTGTCCCAGAGGTTCCTTATACTATCTTCACATTTTTGGACTCCTTTTCTTTTTGTTTTTCTGGTTGGGTGTATTTTGCTTCCTCATATTTCAGACCTTTGGTTTGATTCTTGGGGTCCTCTAGTGTGCTCTTGGATTTATGTATATGATTATTTATTTCAGACAGTGTATGCTTAATTTATGGCTTGTCCTTTTCTGTTTTGTTTTTTGTTTTGTTTTGCTTTTGTTTTTGTTTTTTTGCATTCTCATTAAGATCCTTGAAGGTCTCTCTAAGTTTCTCAGAGGTCTCATTAAGTTTCTTGGAGGTTTGTAGAAGGTTCGTGAGTAATCTTATAAATGTGGTTTTGAACACTATGTCCAGTAGTTTGCTTTCCTCCATTTTTTTTCATTTGTGACATGTTTCTTTGTCTCTGCATTTTGGCTGTTTCCCGCTGTTGATGGAGTGGCTTTGTGTGCTAGTTGCCCTTTATGGCCCAGTAGCTCCACCTCGCTAGTCACCTGAGGTAGACACTCTTGGTGCACCCCTTTGTGGGCTGGGTACACAGTCTTGTTGTAGTTAAGCCTTGATTGCTATTGGTACACTGGGAGGAATTGATCTCCAGGCTAATTGACTGTGAGGATTAGCTGTGTCTATTAATGGAAGGACTGCTGTGCTGGAGACACTTCTATGGGGCAGGACTTGCTTCAGTGGGGCTTTGGTGATCGCCTCTTGAGTGTGTCACTTATGTATGTGATGAGTTGAAATCTGGTGTCATCTCACACTGATCTCTAGGTACACTGGTTCCTGGATCTCCAAGGAGGTACAAGTCATCTAGTGTCTGAGGCCATGCAGCAGGAGCTACAGGGATATATGCAGATTTCTCCTCTTTGCTTGGTGTTTGGAAGTTTTGGAGTTATCTCATCCAGTTGCAATTTGTTAGGTTACGCTGCTAGAAGGCAGGCCATTCATATGCAAAAGCCGCTGCACACAGCTCCGTGATTTTGTAAATTGAGTGGGGCAGGGTCTCAGGGAATCACTAGGGTAGGGCATGGTAAACAGCGATGGTGCCAGTCAGTCCTCTCTACCACTTTCTGTTCTGTTTCCTGCATCCTGCGTCCCAGCGCAGTAAACAATGATTCCTGTGTGCACCTCTGCGAGAAGGCCACTCTCTCTTTCTGACCCAATGGCAGACAGTTCAGTTTCTCCCTCTATGAGTCTGGGTCCCCAGAATCTTGCCAGAAATTGGAGTTGAGAGAGTTGGGAACTTGTAACTCCCTCCCAATTGAAAAAACAGTGCACGCCAGCCTGATTTGCATGCATCTCCGTACCTCTGCCTTTCTGAGCCTCTGCACATATTACCAGGTCTCAGTGCACTTTTTTCTTTCCTTCTAGTTGTAGAACTTCCACTCTGCCAGCTTTCCCATGGTTCTGGTGGATAGTCGTTTTGTCTTTTAGTTTTAGTATTAGTGTGGTTGTGAGAGGCAGCATGTACAGGTATATACCTTATGCCAACATATTGGTTCTCTCTGTTCTTTCTTAATGGAACTTAAATTATTTCAGTATTGTAGTCTTTAAACTAATTCTCTAATTTTCCCACTCATGGTATATTTTTCATTTTTTTGTTTTTTGTTTTTTGTTCTACTTTGGAGATTAATTTGACTAAGATCACATTCCAACCTTTACTGAGGTGTTTTTTTAATGTGGTATCTCTTTAAAAGTTTCCCATAATGCTTTCTTTTTGCCTTCATTGCTACTTTTAAAAAATAGCTTCTTGTTTCTGTTTCATGAATGTATTAAATTCTCATCCCTGATTGAGGGCATTTAATATGGATTTTTAAAAGTTTTTTTCTTTTTTTCTTTGCAGTTTATTTCCTCCAATTGTTTCTACAGTGTACCTCGAGATACGAGTTTAATTCGTTCCGTAACCTTGAGGCATGGGAAACTATGAGACGCTCGAGGTAAACTGGTGGATCATGTGCAGCCGGCCGATCCGTGCGATTACTCCTATCTAAAATGTTGCTCGTATTTCAAAGCAAAAATCGCTCGCTCAACGGCTTGTATCTCAAAAATCTCGTATGTTAGGGCACTCGTATCTCAAGGTACCACTGTATTTGTTTTTATGCTCTCCCTCTTTCTCATGTCATCTTCTCCCCAAATTCCTGTGACTCATGGTTTTTTGTTTTCATTTAAAAGAAAGACACAAATGCACTGATAGGAAATTGTAAATATAAGGTGAATTTCTTTGTAGGGTAATTAGGTTATGAGCAGACCTTGTTTTCAGGGAAACCTTAGAGATAAGAATCTTTTGGTTTTTTGTTCCTGTTCTGGGCTATTCAGTTTATCCTCAAAAGAATTCCCCAGTTTCTTTTTCTTTTTTTTTAAAAAAAAATATATTTTTTATTGATTTTTTTTACAGAGAGGAAGGGAGAGGGATACAGAGTTAGAAACATTGATGAAAGAGAGACATCAATCAGCCGCCTCCTGCATGCCCCTGCAGGGGATGTGCCCGCAACCAGGATACATGCCCTTGACCGGAATCAAACCTGGGACCCTTCAGTCCACAGGCCGACACTCTCTCCACTGAGCCAAACTGGTTTCAGTGAATTCCCCAGTTTCTTGACATGGGATGGAGCCTTAAATAAGAAATATTTTATTTAAATCCTGTTTTTAGTTTTGGCATATCACTTCTTACTTTTATTGTTAGTACCTCTGAGCTTGGTGATTATAATGCTGATTAAACTGAGTTTATCAGTTGATACTACCAATTCTAATTTGCATTACTGGTGATATAAAAAAAAACAATAAAAAAATCAAACATTTAACATTCTGGAAAGACAGCAAATGCTTTTAAAAAAAATCTCACACAGAGATTCCAACTTGGCAGCTGGCAGGGCTTAAGTGAGGGTGAGAGTGTGAGTAAGTGAGTGAGTGAATGTTTAATATAGCTATGAATCTCTACCACTAGTTTTTTCACATGCTCAAATACAGCATTCATCATGTCAGTTACACTATTTCCTTTGGCAGCTCTTCCTTCTTGCCAGTACCTGAATAATAGGTTGGGGTTAAGCGTCACTGTCAGCAAGTCAGAGGGGATATCTCTCCCATGAATGGGACATCAGCTATCAAGTTGATGTTACCTTTTAGTACATCCCAATTACAACAGGAGAGCCCAAATAATTAACACAAGGGAAGTTCTTAGAGCATCAAGTTGAAGGGGTCAAAAGAGAGTACACCGCTGAAGATATTTTCTACATTATTCCATCTCACAAAGACTGGGATGTATAACAGTTATATCTAATACATAAAAATTAATACAAAGGGATAGCTAAAATGAAGAGACAAAGAAACAACACCCACATGAAAGAGTAGGAGGAATCTCCAGAAAAAGAACTAAATGAAATGGAAGCAAGCAATCTATTAGACACAGAATTTAAAGTAATGATTATAAAGGCGCTTAAGGAACATAGTAAAAATTACAAGGAAATCAGTGGGAACTGCAAAAGCATGAAAGAGGAAATAGAAGCCAGACTGATATAAAGAATAACATATCTCACATCAAGAATGCACTGAAGCTGAAACTGATTTGGCTCAGTGGATAGAGCATCAGCTTGCAGACTGAAAGGTCACAGGTTTGATTCAGGTCAAGGGCATGTACATTGGTTGCAGGCACATCCCCAGTAGGTGGCATGCAGGAGGCAGCTGATTGATGTTTCAACTCTCCCTCTCTCTTTCTCTCTGTAAAAAATCAATTAAAAAGAATACACTGGAAGGATGAAGCAGAGGATTGAGTCAGAAATTTGGAAGACAAGGTAGAAATAAATACCCAATTAAAGCAGAAAGTAGGAAAAATAATTAAAAAGCAGGAGGATAGCCTAAGGAAGCTCTAGAACAATATGAAAGGTAACAACATCCACATCATAGAAATACCAAATGGAGAAGAATGTGAGAAAGCAAAAGAGAAATTGTTTCAAGAAATAATGACAGAAAACTTCCCTAACCTGGTGAAGAAAATAGTCACACAAGTTCAGGAGGCATAGAGAATAGTGATCAATATGAACACATCATATTTAAAATGGCAAACATTAAAGACAAAGAAAGAATCTTAAAGGCAGCAAGAGAGAGAGAGATATAAAATTACCTACAGAGGAGTTCCCATTAGAATGTCAATTGACTTCAAAATAGAAACATTTCAGGCCAGCACAGAGTGGCATTAAGTATTCAAAGTAATAAAAAGCAAGGACTTGAATCTAATACTACTGTATTCATCAAGGTTATTTAAAACTGAACAGAAATAAAAAGTGTTTCAGACAAAAAAGGTTAAAGGAGTACATTTAACCCAGACCAGCATTATGAGAAATGATAAAGAGACTGCTTTAAAAGAAGATGAAAAGGAGAAAGAAGATCATATGCATAAAGAAAATAAAAATGGTGGAGAATCCAAGAGGGTGGCATAGGTAAACGCCTACACTGCTGCCTCGCACAACAATTTCAAAACTACAACTAAAAGACAAAACAGATATCATCCAGAACCACAGGAAAGCTGGCTGAGTGGAAATTCTACAATGAGAAGGAAAGAGAGGGGCTCACAGAGACCCAGAGGAGCTGTAAAAAGCTGAGGTACGGAGACACGTGCGCTGAGAGAGCGGGTGCCCGAGTACTTGGCTGGCTTTCTCTGGCGGGAGGGAAAAGGAGACTCCCAACGGCGTTGAACCCCTTATCCTATGACACTAAACCCCAGATCCAGCCGAAACTCATACAGGGAAAGTTTGGACTGTGAAAAGGGAGAAGTGCACGGAAATTTAGGGGAGTCGCAAAAGATAGGAGGTTTGGTTGCGCACAAGCACGGCTCTGTGCGGAGGACAGATTGCTGAGTGTGCCGCTGGCTTTCGCGACTGAGCGGGAGACAGACCCTCCCAACTGTGCCACTTCTGAGTCCACTGGGCCCCTGTTTCAGGCGAAACACTGGAGACCTAGACTCGTGTGGTCCTGGCGGGCAGGGGAGCTGGAAAGACAGCAGTCTAGAGGCACACAAGGACTGCTCCAGCGATTACCCAGTCACGTGAGACTTGGGGGCCGTGGAAGGCGGGGCCAACTGGAAGGCAAGGCTGTCCCTTAAGCTCTGAGACTCCACCCATCCCAAGCTCAACAGAGGCTTCTGTGGTTTTTCAAGTAAAAAAGTTTCCCCGACATAGTGAAAAGGCCAAGACAAGGGAAGGGATCACAAACAAAAGCAATGGAGGGGAAAAAATGACTGGATATAGAGTTCAAAACCACGCTTATAAGGTTTTTCAAGAATATGCTAGAAAAGATGGATAAGTTTATCAAGTCCCAAGAAGAGATGCAAAAGGACCAACTAGAGATGCTAGAGATGATGCATAAATTTTGCAAGTCTCAAGAGGAGATGAAAAAGGACCAACTAGAGACACTGACTGAAATAAAAAATATTATACAGAGTCCTAACAGCAGACTAGAGAAAGGCAAGAATCAAGTCAAAAATTTGAAATATAAAGAAACAGAAAACACTCGACTGGAAAAGCAGGAAGAGAAAAGAATCCAAAAATGTGAATATAATGTAAGGAGACTCTGGCACAGCTTCAAGCGTACCAGCATCAGAATTGTGGGGGTGCCAGAGGAAGAGAAAGAGCAAGATACTGAAAACCTATTTAAAGAAATAATGACTGAAAACTTCCCACATCTGGTGAAAGAAATAGACTTACAAGTCCAGAAAGCACACAGAACCCCATATAAAAGGAATCCAAAGAGGACCACACCAAGACACCTCATAATTAAAATACCAAGAGCAAAAGACAAAGAGAGAATATTAAAAGTAGCAAGAGAAAAACAGTTTATTACCTACAAGGGAGCACCCATATGACTGTCAGCTGATTTCTCAACAGAAACGATGCAGGCCAGTCGGGAGTGGCAAGAAATATTCAACGTGATGAATAGCAAGAACCTACAACCAAGAATAATCGATCCAGCAAAGCTAACATTCAGAATTGAAGGGCAGATAAAGAGCTTCACAGATAAGAAAAAGCTAAAGGAGTGCATCAACTCCAAACCAGTATTATATGAAAATGCTGAAAGGTACTCTTTTAGAAGAGGAAGAAGAAAAAGGTAAAAGCCAAAAAATTATGAACAACAAATACATACCTATCAACAAGTGAATCTAAAAATTAAGTGAATTAAAAATTTGATCAACAGAATAAACTGGTGAATATAATAGAATCAGGAGAACAGAAAGGGAGTGGACTGATAATTCTCAGGGGGAAAGGGGTGAGGGGTGTACAGGAAGAGACTGGACAAAATCATACACCTATGGATGAGATCAATGGGAGGGACCTAAGGGCAGAGGGAGGGATGGGAGCTGGGGGGAGGGGTGTATGGAGGGGAAAAAAGAGAAACAAATGTAATAATCTGAATAATAAAGATTTAATTTTAAAAAAAGAAAAGAAAAATGACAACAAATAAAATATCTATCAACAATGCATGTAAATGGATTAAATGCTCTAGTCAAAAGACATAGGGTGACTGGATGGATAAGAAAACATGACTCTCATATAAGCTGCCTACAAGAGACCCACCTCAGAACAAAATATACACACGGAATGAAAGTGAAGGGCTGGACAAAAGTATTCCATGCAAATGGAAAGGAAAAAACAGCTAGGGAAGCAATACTCATATCTGATGAAATAAATTTCAAAACAAAGGCCATAACAAGAGACAAGGAAAGTCAGTACATAATACTAAAGGGAATTTTTAAGCAAGAAAATATAACCTTTGTGAATATATATGCACCCAATATAGGAGCATGCAAATAAATAAGAAAACTCTTAATAGATTTTAAGGGAGAGATCAAGAGCAATAAAGTCATTGTAGGGAACTTTAATACCCCACTGACATCACTGGGTAGATCTTCCAGACAAAAAATCAACAAGGAAACAGAGGCCTTAAATGACACACTAGATCAGATGGATCTAACTGATATTTAAAAACATTTCACAAAAGCAACATAATATCTATTTTTTTTTAAATATCCATTCCTTTCAAGTGCACATGGAACATTCTCGAAGACAGACATCACTGTAGAACACAAAACAAGTCTACACAAATTAAAGAAGATTAATTTCATACTAAACATCTCCTTGGGTCACAATAGCATGAAACTAGAAATCAAACTACAATAAAATACCTAAAAAAATACTCAAATACATGGAGGCTAAGTAGCCTGTTATTAAGCAATGAATGGATTACTAGTGACATCAAGCAAGAAATTAAAACTTCCTGGAAATAAATGAAAATGAACACACAACTACCCCAAACCTATGGGTCACAGCAAAAGCAGTCCTGAAAGGGAAGTTCTACAGGCCTACCTGAAGAAACAAGAAAAAAGCACTAATAAATTATCTAAACCAACAACTAAATGAATTAGAAAGAGAACAGCAAGAAAAACCCAAAGGAAGTAAAAGGAAGAAAATAAAGATCAGAGTGAAATGACATGGAAATTAAAACAAAATAAAAAATAAAAATAAAAACACAGTACAAAAGATCAATGATATGATTCTAAGAGCTGGTTCTTTGAAAAGGCAAACAAGATTGATGAACCCTAAACCATACTCATCAAGAAACAGAGAAAAATATTCATAGTAGAACACACACACACACACACACCCAGAAAGGATCCAAATAAAATAAGAAGTGAAAGGGATGATATATCAATAGACATCAGAGAAATACAAAGGGTTGTAAGCAAATACTATGGACAACATGGGTAAAATGGACAAATTCCTGAAAATATACAATCTTCCAAAACTCAGTCAGGAAGAATCAAAAAAACCTGAAGAGACCCACAGCAACTGATGAAATTCAAGCAGTAATTTAAAAACTCCCAGCCAAAAATATTCCTGGACAGGATTTACAGAACAATTTTACCAAACATTCAATGAAGAGCTAACATCTATCCTCCTGAAACTATTTTAAAAATTCCAGAGAAAGGAATACTTCTAAGTTATGTTTACAAAGTCAGCATTATCCTAATTCCAAAATTAGATGAAGAAAATTATTTGCCAATGTACTTGATGAACACAGATGCTAAAATCCTTAACAAAATATTAGCAAATTGGATCCAACAATATATTAAAAAGATTATATATCATGATCAAGTGTAATTTATTCCAGGGATGCAAGGCTGGTACAATATTCACAAATCAATACATGTGGTACCTTACATAAACAAAATGAAAGTTAAAAATCACATGGTTAATAGTTGCAGAAAAAGCATTCAACAAAATCCAACACACATTTTTTTATAAAAGCTCTCAGAAAAGTGGGAAGAGAGGGATCATATCTCAACATAATAAAAGTCATATATGACAAACTTACAGCTAACATCATACTCAATGGGCAAAAACTAGAAGTGTTTTCCTTAAGAATAGGAATAAGAAAAAGATGTCTGCTTTCACCACTCTTATTCAACATAGTACTGGAATTCCTAGCCACAGTGATCAGACAAGAAGAAGAGATAAAAGTCATCCAAGTTGGAAAGGAGAAAGTAAAACTGTCTTTATTTCAAGATGACATATTATTTATAGAAAACCCTAAAGACTCCACCAGGAAACTGCTAGACATAATAAATGAAATCAGCAAGAGAGCAGGATACCAAATCAACATCCAGAAATTGATGGTATTTTTTATACACCAATAGTGAACTTTCAGAAAGGGAAACTAAAAAAAAAAAAAAAAAAAAAAAAAACTACCTCATTTACCATTAAAACAAAAAATTAAGCCAAAACCGGTTTGGCTCAGTGGATAGAGCGTCGGCCTGGGGACTGAAAGGTCCCTGGTTCGATTCCGGTCAAGGGCATGTACCTTGATTGCGGCACATCCCCAGTGTGGGGCATGCAGGAGGCAGCTGATTGATGTTTCTCTCTCATCAATGTTTCTGGCTCTCTATCCCTCTCTCTTCCTCTCTGTAAAAAATCAATAAAATATATTTTT
>PVJN01051825.1:0-14324 GCA_004026805.1 Lasiurus borealis
AGGGCGAGGCAGGCATGCCGGGGAGGAAGCCAGGCTCCTGTAGAGAAGGGCTCTGTTTGGGTGGCCTTTGGGGAGTGACCTTGGACAGCAGCACGCGTGGGCCTTTGCTGTTGTGCACGTTGCTGGAAGGTGGCATGGGTCTCCCGATGTGAAGGAGGGGTTACCACCTCAGCATGGGTGGCGCATTTGGGTCCGAGGGGAAGAAGGACAAAGCCAAGAGTCTGTGGGTGAGGGGAGAGCAGGGCAGGAGATGCTGGGGTCCAACAAAGCTCCTACCAGTTTACCCAGCCTCCCCTGGTCACCCGGTCCTGCTTCCAGCCCTCCAACAAACGTGGCCCTGGGACCCTCCACCTTCCCAGCCTCCACTCCTTACCTCTCATCTCACTGCCTGCCCTGCTTCCCTCTGCCTCTCTCCTGTCCCGGTATAACCCGTCGGTTAGAGCTCAGGTTCTCTCCCTTCGAGGGCATAATAATTACGATAATGTTGTTGATGATGATGATGATGGTAGAGCTGATGGTGATAATGATGGTGATGGTGATGATGGCAATGGTGGTAGTGCTGATGGTGATGATGGTGATGGTGATGATGATAATTGTACTGATGGTGATGATGATAACGGTGCTGCTGATGATAACGATAATGACGGTTGTGATGGTGAAGATGGTAGTGAGAATGATGATAATGATAGTGATGATGGTGATGATATGGTGGTGATGATGATGGTGATGATGATAATGGTGGTGATGATGATGGTGATGGTGATGATGGTAATGATAATGATGGTTGTGATGGTGAAGATGGTGGTGAGGATGATGATAACGATAGTGGTGAAAGTGATGATGGTGATGGTGGTGATGACGATGGTTGTAATGGTGATGATAATGATAGTGGTGATAGTGATGATGATGGTTGTAATGGTGATGATGATGATGATGAAAACAGTGATGAGGCATCTGCTGAATACCTCACGCTGTTCTGTCCAGGCCATAAGTGTATTGACCATTGAATCCTCACAACAATTCCGTCACGCAGGGTTTCTTCTTAGGTGAGAAAATCGGGGTCAGTGTCCATGCTCCCCTGACTCCCTGCGTGGGTGACCTGTCTAGCCCAGCCTCTGGTTCGATACCCGCAGACACCGGCACGTTCTCAGGAGCGGTCCCTCGGCACTTAGAAGTGTCACTCCCATCTCTGCTACCATTCACTTCCCACGTGGCCCTGCCTGTTCCCCGACCCGGGCTCTCGGTGTCCCGGTGCTCGGGCCTCTGCACCCTGCTGCGGTGTTTCTGCACAGACGTTCCCAGGACACGGGGGCAGGAACCAGGGCTTCAGGGGCAGAAGGTGACTGCGGCTGGGACAGCAGCTCTGGCCACCCGGCCAGGACTTAGCGGTGTGGGTTGGGGGCCGGAGCGGGGAGGAGGCCGGCTCCGGGAGGGGCAGCCTGCGTGCTGGGCGGCTCAGAGTGGCTGCAGCGCAGGACCGCCATCCCCGGAGAGAGGGCTCCTTTGTGTCTTTGCCGGAGCCCCGCCCGCCCATCAGCCCCCCGGCACAGGAGCGGTGTTTGCTGTTTATCTGCCGACTTCCCCGAGAGCCATTGTGAGATCCTCCCGTGCTCCGTCCCCGGGGACTCGGGGACTTCGGAGGGAAATCGTTTGTTTTCTCTCCCTAAATGCCACTCGCAGCTTCTCGCGCCCGAGCTGACAGACTGCGTCTGGTTAGGTGTCAGCACGCCGAGGAGGAGGCAGAACGCGGAGCGGGGAGAGGATGGAGCGGGGTGGGGGTGGGTGGTGGGGGTGTGGAGGGATGAGGGGGGCTGGGAGGGGTGCTCTCCAGGGACGCTGGCTGCGGCCTGCCCGCGATGGCAGGCAGAAATCACTTGCGACCGGCAAGCAGACAAAACACTCATTTTTATTTACTCTCACACGCTCGCCCGGCGCGGGGCCTCGGCACACGCTGTTCCCGGCGCTTTATCACATTAACTCGCCGACAGCCCGGCAAGGCAGGGGCTGGCACCACCACCACCACCACCATTTGCAGAACCGGAACCGGCCAGGGAGGCCAGGAGGAGTCATGGCCGCACAGCTACCCAGCCGGAGCGGGCCTGCCCCTGTGGCGGGTGGGCGGGCGGGCTCCGGGAGGGGGACCCATTCACAGCTTGGGGGCCCAGCCGATGGTTCCAGGACAGAGGTTCTCAACCTGTGGGTCACGACCCCTTTGGAGGTCGAACGGCCCTTTCACAGGGGTCGCCTAAGACCATCGGAAAATGCAGATATTGACATCATGATGCATCATAGTAGCAACATTTCATGGTTGGGGGTCACCACCCCGTGAGGAACTGTATGCAAGGGTCGCGGCCTTAGGAAGGTTGAGAACCACTGTTCCAGGACCTCAGATGCACTGGAATCATCCTCCTGTACATCCATGTAGGGAGACGCCCAGAGAATTCTGTGTTTGGAGGAGAGTCCACCTCAGAGACACTCACTCCTTGAGCCCTTGCCCCCACAAAGAAGGCGGGGCCACTGGCTGGGTGTGCAGCAATGGAGGCCGGACCCTGGGGCAGAAAGGGGGCGGACCTGCAGTCTCTTCTGGGGAGTCGGCTTAGGAGTGACCGGTAGAGAGGGGGGTGGGGTCCGCTGTGACCGGCCTCGGGGGACCCTGCTCTTCACCAACACGTCCTGCAAACCAGGCCCTCCTGGGTGGCCCCCCGAGACCCCCTGGATCGTAGGGTGGGAGCTCCCTGCAGCTTTCCACTGGATGAGTCTGAGCCCTGAGGTGGGATCTGTGCCGAGGAGCGGAGGGTCATTTTGAGTGAAGGAGGCCTCACCAGGGTCTCTGCATCTCTCGCTCCTTCCCTTCCTCCTCTTTGATTACACTTGAGGGGGGTGGGGCCACTTGTTCCCGGGGTGCGGGCTCTGCCGTCTGGTCCCCAAGATCCATTCCTTCATTTTGTAATTTATATTTTTATTGATTTTTTTTTTTTTTTAGAGAGAGAGGAAGGGAGAGGGAGAGAGAGACAGACACATCTGTGATGAAAGAGAATCATGGATTGGCTGCCTCCTGCACGTCCCACACTGGGGACCAAGCCCCCACCCCAGACCAGTGCCCTGCCCGGGAATCGAACCCTGACCTCCTGGTTCCTGGGTCAGCGGTCACCTGCTGAGCCCCGCCGGCCGGGCCATTCCTGCGCCGTACACCAGCGGCTTCCGCTTCTCCGCAGATCCTGCCCATTGGCATCCGCTGACATTTTCAGGGTTTTGGGGGAACGGGGACGTTGGGGGGGTGTTAGGAGGGTCTCAGCCCACTGCCGGCTCAGTCATCGAGCCCCACCTCCCCCTCTTCCGCCCGAGTCCTTACTGCTTTCCGGAAACCTCGCCCGGAGCCGGCCTGGCCGATGGCAGGGGGACGGCTCCCCGTGTTTCGCCTCATCATTTCCTGCGGACGCCTGGACGCTTCATAAATGTTAACAATGACAAATCGCCGGCGCCCGCGACACCACTGCCACATAATGACAGTCATTACCCGGCGCCCGAGGCTGAGCAGCGGCTTCCGCCGAGACAGCCGCCGAGCCGTGGCCCGAACGGGGAGGCCGGGCCCCCACAGAGGGCGGCCACACGGTGGGGGTCAGAGCCGGGGTGCGGGGCAGGGTGGCACAGCCGGTCACTGCGTTCACTCCCGGGTTCTCGCATCGACCGGAGGCTGGTGGCCACAGAAACGGGCCTCTCTCTCTGTCCCGGCTCCATCCGTGTCCGCCTCTGCCGCTGTCTGTCGCAGGCTCTGTCTCTGCCTCTGTCTGTCATCTCTGCCACGTCTGCAGCACCTCTCTCCCTCCCCGTCTCTCCCTCTGACCTCTCTCCCACTCCGTCCATGTATTTATCCGACCGGGGCTCCCTACTACACGCGTGTTCTCCACTTCACCAGCCGTGGCTATCCCCGAGGCCCCCTCTGTGAGCTGTGGGTGCACAGCCCGGCCCAGGGCCCGTGGCCCCCCGAAGCTGCTGCACTCAGACACCGTGTGCCTGGTGGACTGTGGCCCCGGGCACCCACACGCACGGTGTCCCGCCAGCACCAGCTGGACCGCCGGGGCCCGAAGGCCAGAGAGAACTCACTGCGGCTGAGAGCAAGGCGGCGCCGGCCTGTGGGAGCTGGGGAAACACGAATAACATGCATAACACACACAAACACACATGAAACACAACACAGACAACATGTACAACACACATGGCATGCACAACATGCATAACACATAACACATGGCACACATAACATATATAGCACACACAACACACATAACATGCACAACACAAACAACACATACAGCACACACAATATGCACAACACACACAAACACACACGACACACATAACATGACAGTACTCATGTCCTACCGCCCATAGCACCTCCTGGGAACACAACCAGAAAGACGCCCACATGCATGCACAGGGACCGTGGGAGAGATCCAGAATATTCCGGATAGCGCCATCCGGTGTGTGTGCTGCCTGAGACGAAACTGACACACAGGTCCGTGGTTGGAGAGGCTGGCGGCCGGGGTGGCCTCGAGGGCAGGCAGGTGGCACAGTAGGTCGCCTGAGATGCTGGGAGTTTGGAACCAAAGTGGGGGGGAGGCCAGAGAGGGGGTGCCCGTGTCCCAGAACCAGAGCCCTTCCCAGGGAGGGCAGGGGGACCCCCAGGGGCGGGACAGCCACACCCCCGGGTCTCACATGGGTCCTATTTGTCCTCACATCCCACCCAGCGTCATTTGTGGGGGCTTCTTGCAAGCTCAGGAGGAAGCGGGGAGACCATTGACCACCGACCCGCTCCGTGGGGTGTCGGGGAGCACCCCCGAGCCGGGAGGAAGGCCCCTCTGGGGGCATCTCCACGGGGCGAGCATACTCGTGACCCGGCCAGCAGGGAGGTGCTGAGAGGCGCGCCCTGCCCCTCAGGGGACTTGGACTGTGGGGACATGCCTTCCAGAGCCCCGGCCTCGCAGGGGTTAACCGGCGAGGTGCTGGAACCCGGCCGGCGCCCTAAGCCCTCCGTAAATGTTGCCGTTATTCCTGCGGCTGATATTTATCCAGCTCCCGGGCGCCACACTTCCCGCGCTCTGCTGGTTAATCCTCAGAGCAAACCTCCGAGGCCCGCTCCCTGGTCCCCATAGCGCCCCGGGGCCGGGCGGGCGGGAGCCCCTCCCTCTGGGGTCCACGGGCCCAGAGCTGAGCACCCAGCCCCGCCCCCTCCCGTGTGACCGGAACGTGAGGAACGCAGCTGGTCCTGCAGGTGCTCCGTGATGGGGACCTGCGGTCCAGGTGACACCCTCAGCGCCCACACCTGCGGGGAGTCCCCTGTCCTCACTCCCCGGGTCAGGGGGCGGCAGAGCTGGGGGCGGACGGTCCTGGGCCTTGACCCCGGTTGCTCCTCTGCCCACACCGTGTCCAGGGATCTGGCCATGCGTGCTGGGGCGTGGACACCAGCCAGGGGGCTGGCCAGCGGGAGGGGAGGCGGAGAGACACTCAGAGACGCCGGCTCTGACTCGGAGGCGGGGTGCTGGCCCCGGGCACTCAGGGAGCGAAGGGCACGCTCCAGTCCTCAGACCCCCGCTGGGCCGGGTTTGATGGGAAACATTCAGATCACAGGGTGCGGAACCCGTCACACGTCCCGGCACACGGTCTGTGCGGCAGCTGGTGCGTGGGGGCTGTTTCTGGAACTTCGCAGGGACGGGACGGCGCTCACAGGCGGCGCCCAGAGCGAGGGCACCTGGCTGTGGGGCACCCCTTCCCCCGGGCCAGGAAGGAAGGGGCCAGGGTGCCGGCGGGACTTGGAGGAGCTGACAGAGGAAGCAGCTGCCTGGCCCGGAGCTGATCTGAGAGGAGTGGAACCCACACGGTTTAGCTCAACTGGTGTCAGCCAGGGTCCTGGGGGGGGTCGGGGTTCCCAGGTGTGAGTGGGGAGCCTGGTGGGCGGGGCTCCCAGGTGTGAGTGAGGAGCCTGGGTGGGCGGGGCTCCCAGGTGTGAGTGGGGAGCCTAGGTGGGCGGGGCTCCCAGGTGTGAGTGGGGAGCCTGGGGGGCGGGGCTCCCAGGTGTGAGCCAGGGGCCTGGCGGGGCGGGGCTCCAGGTGTGAGTGGGGAGCCTGGGGGGGCGGGGCTCCAGGTGTGAGCCAGGGGCCTGGGGAGAGGTGGGTGCTCCAGGTGTCAGCAGGAGCCTGCGGACGTGGCAGCCGCTCCCTCCTCCCCTCCCTCGAGCCCACTGTGGTTTCCCAGGAAAGCACAGCAGGGACCCCTCTGACGTGGGACTGCACGAGGCTCCGGGACATTCACTCTCGGGTTCCCCTGGGGCTCTGTGAGGGGCCTGGGGTGTGGTCCCCTCCAGAGGCCCGGGACCAGCTGCCAGGAACCTCCTGTCTCCATCCCCACACCCGAGGCCTGGGCTCTGCCTGCTCGCTCTCTGTGTCAATGTCTCTCTCCATCTCACTCTCTCTACTTCTGTCTCTGTTTCTATTTCTGTGTCTCTGGCTTTTCTTCCTCTCCTCTCTGTCTGTCTCTATTTCTCTCAGTCTCTCTGTCCCCTGTTCCCTGGGCACAGGGCCTGCGGGCCTCCCAGCCTGGCCCCCACACCTGGGCCAGGACTGCCGCCCTGTCCGTGGGGTCTGTTCCGGCAGCAGCCAGGTCTGAGGTCAGGCACCATCCCAGCCAATGTCCCCTTCACCACAGACCAAAGAGTCCTCCCCAAACCACATGCGAAGCACTGACTCCAACCGAACACCAACAGTACCTGCATCCTGGCCCCGAAACAAAACCATAACCATAACCATAACCACCACTCTAACCCTAACCCTAACCCTAACCTTACACCAACACTACCTGTATCCTGGCCCCGAAACAAAACCATAACCATAACCACCACCCTAACCCTAACCCTAACCCTAACCCTAACCCTAACCCTAACCCTAACCCTAACCCTAACCCTAACCCTAACCCACACCAACACTACCTGCATCCTGGCCCTGAAATCTAACTATAACCATAACCACCACCCTAATCCTAATCCTAATTCTAACCAGCAACCCTAACACTAACCCTAACCCTATACCAACACTACCTGCATCCCTGCCCCGAAACATAACCATAACCATAACTATAACCATAACCATCACCCTAACCCTAATCCTAATTCTAATCAGCAACCCTAACCCTACACCAACACTACCTGCATCCTGGCCCTGAAATCTAACTATAACCGCCACCCTAATCCTATCCTCTAACCCTAACCCTAATCTTAACCACCACCCTAACCCTAACCCTAACCCTACACCAACCCTACCTGCATCCCTGCCCTGAAACATAACCATAACCACCACCCTAACCCTAACCCTAACCCTAACACCAACACTACCTGCATCCTGGCCCTGGAACCTAACCATAACCATAAGCACCACCTAACCCTAATCCTAATTCTAACCAGCAACCCTAACCCTAACCCTAACCCTAACCTGCATCCTTGCCCCAAAACCTAACCATAACTACCACCTTAACCCTAACCCTAACCATACTGTAGTCCTAATCCTAACCACTAGCCCTAACCCTAACCCCTAACCCTAATCCTAACCCTAACTACCAACCCTAACCCTAAACCCTACCCATAACCCTAATCCTAGTTGCCAACCCTAACCCTAACCCCTAACCCTAATACTAATCCTAACAAACCCTAACACTAATCCCTAACTTTATCCTAATCCTCACCCTCACTCTAGCCCTAGCCCTAGCCCTAGCCCTAACCCCTGATTGAGGAATGAAGCGGAGACCCTGGGCTCTCACAGAGGTGCCGGTGGGGGTGGTGCGAGCTGACAGGTGAGGTTGGAGGCGGGGGACCCGCGAGGACTCTCTGCGAGGCTGAGTGCAGGTTCTGGGGGCCCGGAGGGTGGGGGGCGGTGGGGAGGTGAAGGTGCGCCTGGTGTGGCGGGTGGGGGCAGGGAGGGCCAGGCCGGGAGGCCAGCAGGACTGGCTCTGTCCACCTCCGCAGCCAGGCCAGCTTCTGGGCGTCAGACTCCCCCTTTCTTCCAGGGGCAGCGAGGAACGACCGTCTCCCTCCGCTGGCTTCCTCGGGCGCCACGAGAACTGGGGGTCCCCCGAGGGGACCAGGCTCCAAGGACTCACCTGTCCTCCTGGGGGGTCCTCAGGGATGTTCCAAGGGGCAGAGAGACGTCATCAGGTGGAACGCAGGGCCAGCCCACTGGGCAGTGAGAGGGGCCGAAACCGGTTTGGCTCAGTGGATAGAGCATCGGCCTTTGGACTGAAGGGTCCCAGGTTCGATTCCGGTCAGGGGCATGTATCCTGGTTGCGGGCACATCCCCAGTAGGGGGCATGCAGGAGGCGGCTGATCGATGTCTCTCTCTCATCGATGTTTCTGACTTTCTATCCCTCTCCCTTCCTCTCTGTAAAAAATCAATAAAATATATTAAAAAAAAAACCCCAAAAAACAAAAAAAACCATGCACATGGCTGGGGCGGGGGGCTTCAGGGTGGGCCTCCTGGAGGAAGTGGCTCCCAGCTCAGGCCTCTGGTGTGTGCCCATGGGTGCGGAGGAGGGGCATCTCAGCAGGTGGAGCACTGAGAGCAGACAGTCTGGCCTGCTGGGAGGGAGGGAGCTGGCAGAGACCGTGCCATGCACACTCCGCACGGCATGCGTCTCTCTGGGGGCCTTTGGGGGGAGGAAGGAGCTCTGGCATGGGTCTGGGGCTGACCCGCCGGCGTCCCCCAGCCGCGTGCCTCCTTGCGGTCACCTACAGAGGCCTCTTGGCGCCGAGATGCTCCCCACGGTTTGGGGCTCACGGTTCCCCTCCTTTCCCCCTTTCCTCCGCTGGCAAGGGCCCCGGGCAAGGTCTGCTTCTCTCACGGGGATCCAAAGGGAACTTGGAGAACTTGCTCCCACAGCCGTTGTGCCAGCCTCGCAGACAAGCTAATTCACAGCGGAGCCAGTGCCACCGCGCTCGGCCCGCGGCCCCCGCGTCTCGGCGAGGCCCGGGGTGCAGAGCAGGTGCCCGGGCCAGCAGGGGGTGGGCGGAGGCCGGGATGGCGTGTGGGTGGCCGGGGCTGGCGTGGCAGTTCCCTCTCAGATGGCGACGCCGGCACAGAGGACGCGGAGAGCTCTCGGAAAGGTCAAAGCAGTAGAAACAAGAAGCGCCTCGGTCGGGCTGGTGCTGCTTCTGGAACATCGGATGGGAGAGGAGGGGGAGGACAGGCTGGGTGCACCCCGCCCGGTGCAGAGTGGGAACCAGGGGACCAAGGGGCCGCGTGCAGGTCCTGGCGGCTTCCACGGGGGGATCCCCGTCCTGGCAGGAGGCAGCCTGTGGACTGAGCACTCCCAGCATGACATGGAGCAAAGTCCTCACCCCCCTCCCCCTTCCTCATCTCCCCGCCGAGAGCCTCAGGGGTCCTCAGGTGTTTGTGCCTCATGGGTGGACGGGCCCATGGTTTTGAGTTCTCATTGCTCACCAAGCACCAGCCTAACTGCTCCCCAGGGACTCTCTCTGGGACCCTATGACAGATCTTTGGAGGGGACCCTCCTATTCATCCCATTGTGCAGGCGAGGAAAAGGAGGATCAGTGAGTTAAATAGCTTATTCCAAGGACACCGGGAGCCCGGTTCCGGATTTGGTATCTAATCTCTTAGCTAACGGAACGTTGTCGAATCAGAGCAACAGTGCGCCCACCCTAACAAGATGTGCGGAAGTTATGTGAGATGATGTGTGTAAAGCACTCAGCACAGAGCCTGTAACAGAGCCAACACCCAGGAAATGTGGTGGTGGTGACGGGGTGATGATGGTGATGGTGATGGTGGTGGTGATGGTGGTGATAGTGATGGTGGTGGTGATGGTGGTGGTAGTGACGATGGTGATGGTGGTCATGGTGGTGGTGATGATGACAGTGATGATAACGGTGATGATGGCGGTGTTGATGGTAGGGATGGTGGTGATGGTGATGGTAGTGATGAGGGAGATTATGATGATGGTGGTGATGGTGGTGATGATAATGGTGGTGATGATGGTGGTGGTAGTGATGATGACAGTGATGATAACGGTGATGATGGTGGTGATAATGGCGGTGATGATGGCAGGGATGATGGTAGGGATACTGGTGATGGTGATGGTAGTGATGAGGGAGATTATGATGATGGTGGTGATGATGGTGATTATAATGATGGTGGTAACGATAGTGATGAGGTGATGATGGTGTCCTAGAAGCTGAGGGAATAGTGTTGAAGGAGCGAGCGGACCACTATGGTGAGTGGGGCTGATAGGACAGTGATGAAGAGGGAGGAGTGGCCATTGGAGCTGGTGACATGGAGCCCCCGGTGACTTGGGGGCAGGAGCCGGTTCAGCAGGACAGTGAAGACAGAGCCCATTCACAGTGAGCTCAGGAGAGACTGGGCCAGGGCAGCTGTGACGGCTGTTAAACACGGGGTGGTGAGTGCAGGGAGGTGTGGGCTGAACACAGCCATCCTGACATGGTGCCGTTAGTGAGAAAAACGTGGTGCCAGACCCGGTAGCACGGCTCCTCTTGGTAGGCTCCCACCGCAGACCCCTCCCGGCTGCGTTCAGAGCTGAATCTCCTCCCTCCCCAGGCTCAGAGGAGCCCCTGAAAGCTGGGTCCCTGGTGGAGTCTCCGCCAGGGGTCACAGCAGCTTTTAAAGAAGGGAGGCAGGGGCTTGTGGTCCACCCATGGGCATGGTCCACGGACAGCCTGTCGCCTCTGGTGCTCATCTCTGGCGGGCACGCCAGCGAGGCCAGAGAGCAGGCCTCAGGGCTTTTGACTCAGCCACACAGGAGGCCGCAGATGGGCTCTGGTCCCGCTAATCCCGGATCATAAATCTGGCTGTGAGGACAAGCCGAACTAATCGCCCTGGCAGGGCTGCGGGTGAGCCCCAACGAGAAGACAGAGCTTGGCCCGGCCGGCCTGGCTTAGTACCGATGCTAGTGGTGGTGACTGTGGTGGTGATGAAACTCAGAGTCCACAGTTTGATTCCCGGTCGGGGCACAGGCCCAGGTTGTGGGCTCAATCCCCAGTGTGGGGCATGCAGGAGGCAGCTGATCCATGATTCTCTCTCCTCATTGATGTTCTCTCTCTCCCTCTCCCTTCCTCTCTGACATCAATAAAGACATTAAAAAAAGAGCTTCCTGCATCCTGTTGAGTACGTCCCAGCACCTTCCCTCCTTCCCGGCAGAGCAGGCATGTAGCTGCTCTCTCCTCCAGGGTGCTACGGCCTCCAGCCAGGAGACGTGTCTTGATTCACCTTCGGGTGAGGAGAGAAGGTGCCAGGCGACCTTCCACACAGCCAGCCCCCGGCACTCGCGGAATCAATGGTCACAAGACTGAATTGATCCGAAGGTTGCGCTGTCCTCTTGATGTCTCAGTAGACGCGTGCAGTTGGGCGTCTGCTCCTGCGTCTGGCTTCTGGGCGAGCGTGAAGCCCTCTGCGAGGGGCCTGGCACAGGCTCAGGGCTCAATACTCATTTGCCCTGGCAGCTATTTTTGTTTGTTGTTTCTGTGAGTTCATCACCTGGTGCCAGCGGCACCGGATGGGTCATTTGTCAGCACGGCCTCCTCGTGTTCCCGAGCCAGCAGCCTCCGTCCTGACGCATCTCTTCTGAAGATTCCAGAGACCGGATGAGGGGCGTGGTGGGTGAGGGGGGTGGTGGTTTGAAAAGGATCAGACAGAAGGGTTTTGGGGAAAGGCTGGTCTAGTGGTGGAGGTCAGGATGGGTTCATCTGGAAGAGAATGAATGAAAGGAGGCTCACAGTCCTGTGTTCCTGTCTGATTTTTTTGTTTTTAATGATTTGGCCGAGACCGCTCTGGATCTGAGGGGACCCACTGGAGAGGGGCCGTATGCAGGGTGGACGTGAGATGAAAATGTCACCAGGTCCTGTGTACTTAGATTCTGTTCAGTCTCACCACTCCAGCTGCCTATCCATCCTCCCAGCTCCCTAGCATCCATCCATCCATCCATCCATCCATCCATCCACCACCCACCCATCCATCCATCCATCCATCCATCCCTCCCTCCACCTCCCATATCCATCTATCCATCCATCCATCCAGCCAGCCAGCCAGCCAACCATCCACCTCCCACATCCATCCATCCATCCATCCATCCATCACGCATCCATTCATCCACTCAGCCACCACACCCATCATTCATTCATCTATCATACATTCATCATCTATCATCCATCTACCCACCCACCCACCCTTCTACCCACCATCCATCCATTCACTTACCCATCATGCATGCATCCACCCAGGTATGCAGTCAGCAGTGGTTCCTGAGTCCTTTCTGTGTGGTGGCAGACAGACATCATACATCCCTTCCCTGCTGAGAAGGGCCCACGTCTACCAAGCCCTGTGGGCACGGTCACAGCACAGGCACGAGGCAGTCTCCGTGCAGCGGGTGCTGGGGTTCAAGGTGGGGAGTGAGAGAAAGCACGGGAGGAGGGTGACCTTCCTGAGCAGAGCAGAGCAGGGAGCCAGCGGACACCCAGGAAGCGGGAGGGGCATTCACACACGTGTAGGTGACTCGGCCCCGGGGTCACGGGGCTACAGGGCCCGCTGCACGGCTGCACCCAGGGCCTGTGTGCGTGGCAGGGGCAATGGTGGAAAGCTGCCCCCCGGGGCCTGTGTGTGTGGCAGGGGCGATGGTGGAAACCAGCCCACACCGGTCACAGGGGCCATGTCCCTGTGTCTGACCCGCCCTGGGCCTGGGTGGGGGCGGTGTGGACTTTATGGAGGGGACATTATGGTCAGTCGGTGTCATTAGACATTCCTGGGTGAGGGCTCTCCCATTGCTGGGACCAGGGCTGAGAGGAGAGGGTGGAGCCACTGTCAACACAGATTGGCCACCTTCCCCGTGGCCACTCCCACCTCGGCCACCTCGGCCTCCTGCCGGCGCTGTTCTAGCCTCCGAGTCTCTCTCTGAATCTTCCCGCATCGCAGGTCGTGGCACCTTTTTACCCTCCTCCTGGTGTAGCCCCCGGAAACAGAGGCAGGGACACCTGATGAGACCTGCCTGCGGCCAGCCGGCCAGCGAGAGGAGGGGCCGGCTCAGGGAAGGCAGGGAGGCCCCGTGCCCCTGTTCTCTGGGTCAGGGTAGGGTGTGGGGGAGTGGAGAGCGGGGTGGGGGCTGGGATCCACCTGAGACCTCAGCTTCAAGCAGGGGTCCATCCTGCCTGTTCTCAGAGGGAGCACGCTACCTGGGTAACGGGCGAGTCCCAGTGGAGCGGGCGGGCTGGAGGCCAGGGGTGGCTCAGCTGGCAGTCAGAGCCCGAGAGCGGGGCAGACAGCTGGCCGTCCACGCGTGTCCCCCAGGACTGCAGCCTTTGAGACAACTGGACCCCAATGGGGGTGTTTCCGCCCTGACCACACCCCACGTTTCCCAGCGGGATGGCCGCTCAGTGTCTCAGCCACCAGGCCTGGTTGGTGCTGCACAGAGAGCGAAGGGGACAGACGCTCGGACGCCGCTGGGGCCGGGGTGGGGGACCCCTGCACAGGGGCTCCGGAAACCACTCAGCGGGAGTCCCAAGGGCCAGCTCCATCTCCTCTGTGACCCCTGACCTCGCTGCCACCCGAGAGGAGGAGACCTGGGTCCTTCCCCAGGACCCGTGAGGGGCAGGCCCCCTCCCCCCTCACCAGCTTCCCCCATCTCCTTGAATGACCTTCGAGACGGGAGGGAGGGGCACGCCACGGGCCGGGCACAGCTGGGGATCCCCGGAAGACAGAAGGACGGCCCGCAGCTCGGGGTGATTGGCACAAGCGGGGGAACGGAGGCAGCTGGTCAGAAAGCTGTGCTCGCCGCGTCGGCGGGAGATTCCAGGAGGGAGAGAGCTAATTCCGTGGCAGGAAGCGGAGCAGAGGTGGCCTGGGTGGGGGCGGGCGCTGCCGAGCAGGAGAAGGCGTGGGAACTTTCTGGAGGGCCGGGAATGGAACGTTCCCTGTCTTGATGGGGGGGTGGGGGTGGGGGGGAGGGGAGTTGACGTGGGTACCAGGATTTGTCTGGGTTTGTAAAGCTGCCCTGAGAATCTCTGCATTTCAATCTCGCTGCATGTAAATTGCACTTTAAAGAACAAAACATAAAAGACAGAGGAGGCAGGGAGGAGGGAGAGATAGGAGGGAGAAGCAGGCAGGGAGGAGGGAGAGAAAAGAGGGAGGAGGGGAGAGGAGGCAGGGAAGAGGGAAAGAAGAGAGGAGGGAGGGGGAAGGAGACAGGGAGGAGGGAGAGAAAGGAGGGAGGAGGGGGAGTAGGCAGGGAGGAGGGAGAGAAAGGAAGGAGGGAGGAAGGAGGAG
>PVJN01051826.1:0-14324 GCA_004026805.1 Lasiurus borealis
GGTTTTGGGGGACAGGTAGCAAATCATGGTGGGAAAGTTCAGGGTGGCATTGTTTGACTGTCGTGGTTCCACCAGGCGTACATACATTTTCCATGCACCTGGGCACACAGAGAGATGCAAGCGCATCGGCTCCCAGGGTTCTGAGTAAAGAGTTGTCTATTTATCCCTGGCAAACGGACTTCTTTTTCAGATCCACGAATGTGCTAGTGCTGTGTGAATATGCAGGCGTCATCAGGACAAAGCAGCGGGTGATAAATGACAGTGGGAGAAATTCCCTCCAAAATGCATAGTTAACTCTGCTTGGCTCTCCCCTGATTAATTCAGGCAAGCTCGCCTGAAATACAGATCACTGGAGGGCTTCCCTCTGAAGGTCAAAAGGGATACACACTCACAGGTCCACAGCGGAGGACTCTCCTGAAAAAGGGCTCTTGAATGAGAGCATTGAAGAACCTTATCTATTCCCTGCCCCTAAACACCCCTTCTCAGTCCAGACCAAGGGTTTGCTCGTTAGCCAGTTTAGCTGGGCATGCTAAGAGATTTAGAAGGGACCAGACTGGATATGGCCAAATATAATTCTACAGGCTTCTTAGCATTTGATTGCAATCTACGCTTTGTTTGCAGTAACCGATCTATTTTAATGTCTTATAGACTCCAAAATAGTAATAATGTATGTATTACAATGAGAAATTCTATTAGATTTGGATTATTCTGCATTATTTAGAAAATGAATTACAACTTTTAATCTTGGATATACACATGTGTTTCAGATATGTTGCAAAGCATTAAAACCAGTTTTGCCCAGAAACCCTGCTACTCATTATCCCAGTTGAGTCTTCATTCTGACATAGATGGTTCATCCAGATGTAAACACAGGAGAGCTGGTAATAATTCATACTTTGCCAAAGTTCAAAATTGTTGGTTTTGAATAAAACAAAACACCAGTTTTCCAGTGAAAAAAAGAGATTCCATATAAACATCAAACATTGTCATGGTATTTATAATATTGCTATAATAAGCCATGTCATGGTTCAAATTTGACAATGGGATAATAAAATACATAGTAGCCTTGGATTCTAGCTACACATTCTTTTAGAGGGGAATATATATATTGTTCACTCAAAAAGAAATTTGCAAATTCTGAATCACCCTAGAGAGTTTGGAAGTTCAACGGAAGAATTACTACATTGATTTTATTTAATAATTAAGTTTTAATTATTTGAAATTAAAATTTAATGTTTAAGGATCCATATAACTCCAATTTATCACTTTTATAAACATAAAAATTTTAAATTTTCTTCTTTTATTTTATATTAAAATATAATATTTTTTTAAATCATAAATGCTTCAAAGGCTAATCCATGTGCAAACATGTAGAGACATTTCTGTTCCACACAGTTGGTGGGTTCCATCTTATTATACTGATATTATACTTGACTAATTTATTAGACCATTACAATTTCTTTTTTCTCACGGTCTTTCTATGGAGGAATTTATTTAAGCAAATGGACTCTTACTGAATTGGCATATAGCCATCTTTTACACAAAAGTCTACTCTATGAGAATGTAAAATGGCCTATGAATGGTAAACATAAATATCCTCTAAATTCTTAGCTTCCTCTCTTTGGACCTGAGATCTTACAATCAATCAGTGGCACTTGAGAAATTGCAACCTTACTCCCTCTTTTTTTTTTGAACTATTGTCTCTTTACACAACATGACCTTAAGGTGACCTCATGATTAGCACTATGCACAATGTCTGTCCACAATGAGTTCAGAGGTACCCAGGTGGTTAAAGAAAGCTTATTTGCCTCCTACAAATGCAGGAATCTTTTTTCAGCTAGTTGCCTTTGTCCCTGACGCTCATGCTTACCTTTCCAGGTAATGATGCCGCAAACAGTGGACGATGCGGCAGGGCAAGAGAGTGGTGGAAGTGCACACAGGAAAATGACTTTCTGGTTGGAGGGAAGGTTACCAAGTGCCAACCACTGTTTTAAAATCTAAAATATAGCTTCTTAAATGTAATTTTTAGAGTAAAATTAAAAAGTTAGGAAATGACTGTCTCAGATATCAACTACATCTCTATTTTCAAGCTGTTTCTTAGAAATATATTGGCTCTTAAAAAATCATATCTGTAGTTTTGCCTCTAAATAGCCACTAATTATTCAGACAATATGTAAGTGGCATAAATATCTATTGAAAAAAGTGAAATAAAAAAGGCAATTTTTGCTCAGCTGTTGCAGTCAAATAGAGAGAGGCCATATGAATGTTTACAAGAGGGGCATAATTTTATTTTCACGAACATAATTATTATTTTTTAAACAGCACCATACACTTCACCATTGCACTAATTCGATGGGCATTTCTGAAGCAGAGCTTGGCTGAGTTTAGGGCAGCTTCAGCTATGCAACATGGCTCTGAAAGACTTGCCTCTCACACAGGTGAACTCTATTCTTCTCAAGGTTTCTGAAGAGAAGTAAAACAGTTTATTACAAATTTGGTGCCCAACTATTTTCTCTCATTGTAGGAGCCCAAGATAGTGTCAGTATTCATAATTTTGTTTATTCAATGAAAATTTTTGGTAACCATTTCCTGGAAATTTAAGAAAAGGTAGATACCGCTAGTGGGAAATTCATTGTTAGATAGCTGGGGATTGATGTTCGAGAAGTGGTGCTGAGCACTGGTAAAGCCATCATTGTCAGGTGACTGGCAGTCTAAGAAGCAGGAAGATGCTTTATGATGTCAGACTAATGGTTTACAGATGGCCTCCTTCCCTTTCTACCATGATACCAGGAGGGAATTTGATATGAAAAGATTCAGAAGCAGAAAGATGGTATAAGGTTGGAGACCTACCCACATCTCGCTCTTCTTCCTTTACTGCCTGTCACCATCTCTCCACCCATCCTGTCTGTTGCACCATTTAAACTTATGTCTGTTTTAATACTTCTAGAGTCTTTGCTAAAACTTTAATCCTGGCTAATATCCCAAGGCTCAAACATTTTGTTTCATCAACCGTTGATTCTGGGATTGAAATTGTGAGTTTGAATTAAAATCAATAGATGATAAATGGCCAATATCTGTATACCTCTTGGTTCCTGGAGACCCCCAAAGTGCTCACCTCTCTCAGTATGCAGGTATATGCAATTCTTCCTAACAAAATATCCACATCTCTCCATTAACTTACCTGTTTTGCTTCTCATGGGTATGTTAGAAATGAAAATATCCCAACTCAGCTTGACCGAGGACCGGCATAGTGTGGAGCTGTCATCAGACAGTTCCATCTCCCAGCATGGTGGCTCTCCACTAGCTGTCATTTGTGCTTGTCACCAAGAATTTGGTTCATGCTGTGTGTTCCTCATCTAACATTAGCCACATCTACCCTTACACAATCAGTTTATTCCATGCATTTAGCATTAAAAGATTTGGGGAAGGAAAAGTAGGCCTTATCTTGATTTATTCTCCCAAACTTCACCATTCTCCTTATATTTATCCTTTCTTTCAACTAATACATGGAAATTTCTCTTTCCAGCATCAGTGTAACAGTGAACTCTGCACAGAGTCATTTGCATACACTCAAACCTTGAAACAAAGCTGAGGGAGCTTGAAATATCACTTTTACTACCTGCTGAATATCCCATGTATATAATTAAAAAGCAAACGTTCCTTTTTTCACACTCCTGATAGAACAAAATAGCATGTTGTGATTGCATGGTGTAGATTCAGTTTGTTGGAAAACACAGAGCATGGTCATTCACCATCATACTGCTTGCTCTGTTGTGCTATGAAAATTTTATATACAATAAGTATAAAATATAAAATACAACCTAGGTTAAAGCAATAGAAGCCATTTCCACAAATCATTTGGGCCATATACTGGCATCCAGGAATGTTCTCCTCCTATGCTGACAACTGTCCACATTTAAGGAAGAAATAACTGCTAGTATTACTTGGAAGAATTTAGTAGTGTATAGTGATCTTGATCAGACAATTCTTGGATAGTGGATAACAGGATTGTTTTGGGGGATCAGAACTTAGAAAAATGAGTACATGCCTAATTTTTAATAAGCAGTCTAGTGACTATAGGTTTAGTTTTGTAATATAACTGCAATAAAGAAAATACAAAAACTTTGGGATTTTCTGGTGTAAATTTTTCTGCTGTAAAATTTTCCCTGGGAATGAGGTCCATTCCAAATATTGCATATGATATTTTCAGACTATTAGTGTGGCCCTCAATACCCATTTGGAACACCTTCTTAATCAAATCATAGAGTTTCAGGGCTGAAAGGGATTGTAAAAGGGATAAGTCCACCCAACTCAATGTCAGAATCCACAGTATGGTACTACTGGCCAAGTTTAAATAATGCAGCTGATATTGTTTCATCTTACAAGTTGTCTGAATTAATAGCTTTTAAAAAGAATTAATAAGACATAAATACTTCACTCAAATCCCACCCGTCCCTAATAAATAGTGAAGCTTGAATAGTTGTAAATTCTCTAAAAAGTAAATTACATTACAAATGTGGATGTGAGTGGCAGGCCTTATTTATGGCTAATGCTGATTTAGAGTTTTTTTTTTTTTATGTTTCTGGGTTGGTCCATCTGGCTGTTTTTCAGATTCAAAGTTTTATCTTATGTTGATCTGTATGAGCTACTTTATTCCTGGAAAATAAAATGTAACATTTTAATCAAAATCATGTGATTTCTACACAAATAAAGGAGAAAAGACAGAAAAGACATAAAAATTAATACTGAGATAAAATTGGAACTTCCTGGCATTCATGAAATTTAAGATGGAAGGAGAAGATTTTTAGGAAAAATACCTTATGAAATATATTTGAGGATATTAAAGAAATAAGGACACTCTACCTACTTATGAGTTTGGAAAATTTAGGATTATATATAAAAAGGTATTTTGTTCAACTAAGATTAAGATATTGGAGTGAGACATCGTTTGCTTTTCTAGATCTTTCAAACTCTATCAAATTTTACATCAATATATTTTTGCATAAGTTCAATATCATGTTTTATCCTGTTTAATTTAATGTATGTCTTGTGAATAAAAGGTGGGTGTTGCAAAAATTGAACCAGTTTGATTCATTTAGTGGTTTTAGAAGTTTGAGATTTATAAAGTAGTTTGCTGTTTTAAAACTGAGTATGTCTTCCCTCCTTTGGTGCACCTATTCACATGCAAATGGTTTTCTGAGTGTGGTTGTAGCCACTCAGCAAAGGAGGGGTGTGCAATCTTATAGTTGAGTGTTTGCAGCTACAGAATTTCATAAAATATCCATCTGAAGTTTTGAATTAATAACATCAATGAACACATTTTTAACCAAATTGTTTGCCTTCCTTTGGCAACTGATTCTTTAAAAAGTTAGCTTTGATGTAAGTTACTTTATAGTCAGGGGAATAGAAAAAAATGTTAACATTAATATTTCTCTGTGAAATTCAATGCTCTTTATTTGGAAACAAATAGTGGACTAAAGAGTTGAAGTTAAAGTTAAATAAGAAGATGCTTGTACATGATTTCATAAATGGCACATGTCTTTCTTCTCACAAATACTGTTCTAAAGAATGGATTTATAGCTTGACCAGCTTTTGGGTTTCAGCTGTATCTGTAGGGGAGCTTGATGGATGGAGGATGTTGCTGACCATTCTTCACTAGAAGGCGGCAGTGCTCTACTCAGCCTAGTCATCTGCTAATTACAGTTAGTAACTGACATAGTGATACTATGCAAAAGGTACTGTCAGGAGGTTTCCATGAAAAAATAATTACTTCCAGAAAAAGTCACAAGAAGAAGAAAAAGGAAGAGGAAGAGAAGGAGAAATGAATAAAAGATTCTCTCTGGTTTTCAATGACATGCCTTATACATCCATTTTGCTAGGTGAGTAAAAATAGCTTTTATTAGATGAGTCTGTTTACCTAGCTCTAGAGAGCTAACTCTTTGAAATGTGAAGGAACGAGTGAGACATTTCACAAATTAAACCATCACAAAACCCTTCAGTTACAGAAGGTGCTTATCATACTTTCTTAAGCGGAGATTCCAGATAGCTCTGGATAGCATATTATTTATGCAGCAATAGGAGCTCTTTTTATTTTATATATTAAGTATTCCATCAAGGATTTACTTGGAGATGGGACCTAAGCGGGACCAAGAAGCCCAATGCTTTGATACTCAAGGGTGGTCGATGAGTTACCAACAGAGAGACAGACCATCGCTATATCTACAGGATTAGAATATGCATTTCACCAGGACCCATGAGCATATTAATGTTTGAGAAACACTCATCTCGTGCTGCTGCTGTATCTTCCCCAGTAGGGAAACATTGACCATAGATTGCCATGGTCTTAAAATGTGGAAAAGCCAAGTTTTCTGATGGAGTGCTTAAGTTGCACTTGTCTTTTTTCTAAGTTATGAGGTTGGGTTGTATTTATGTGAAACCATAAACCACAATAGGATTCTTAAAGTTTAGTTACATGCATAGGGCAGGTATACATATTCACAAATCAGTGCATTTATTTTCATTATCCTTGCTTAAGGCCCATAACCCATAAATTATCAATCTGCCATTGCAACTTTTGCAAATCCTAAAATTGGTCATACAAAACTTTTTGGGTGATTGAAATGATTACTCTAGTAACTAATAAGAATTACATTCATCTCTGGCCCTTGGCAAATGATTTGGTTAGTTCCCATAATGGGTGAAAACACCAGTCTTTGTGTCTACACATCAACATCAAGTCAGAGACTGTGTCCTCCCCTGGGTTATTCTACCCCTCATGACAATAAACCCCGGTTTCTGTGTCTGTGTCATGTAACAATCTGTATGAACCACAGAGGTGACTTGACTATATATTCTGTACAGGAAGACCAGTACTTCCCTGGTGGGACTGTGAGCACATTGCTGTTGAAGAGGGTACATTGACCATTTAGACTATTTAAGGAGAGAGAAAAGAAAGCTGCTGTTACAAGACCAACCAAAACCTACTAATGGATGACTTGAAGGAAAGGACAGATTAATTTCAGGATAAGAAATTCAAAGCTATAAGCATCTGCTAAAGTTAAATATGACTGCATATTTATAGCTGCCCTTCTCTCCCCCCCACCACCACTTTCACATAGAACACTGATGGGAGCTAAGAAGTTTTTGTGATAGTGGCTTGTCTTCCAAACTTGCCAAGTTTTTGTTCTCTTAGATGCCTTAGACTTAAGTCTAAATTAAAAAAGGGGATCCAATTAAAATATGTAAAGTATTTCTGTTTTTCTTTTTCTTTGCTAAGTTTCATCAATACTGTACATAAATAATCACTTGTTAATTTCTTGCAGGAGTGGAGAAAGTAAATAATTGGGCATGTTTTCTTTCTTTTTCTGCTACTAAAGGAGTGATCTTTTACACCCTAAAGTTTAGGGAAACTTAGGTGGTGGGAGCAGCAAGAAAAAGATGAACCAAGTTTAATTGTCTTATTTTCTTTTTAGTATTGAGCACATAGCTGGCATTCAATAATTAATTATGAACTGCATTACACCTCTTAGCTTAATTCCTACTGTTGCTAAACAACCTCAGGAACCCTCCACAGGAGACAGCCATGTAGCATGGTGCCTAGTAGTATCTTTGTTCTTTTCTTGGGTCCCCATGTGGACATGCACATGTGGGGACAGGGACAGCTACTTCATTTCTCTAAGCCACATTGCTTTTTCCTCCTCTATTAAGTGGGTTCACACCTACAGCACAGGGTAATTTTAAGGATTAAAAATTATATATAAAAGTGCATAATATTATGCCCAGATATGGTAAGACTCCATACAGAGCAGTTGTTTTGTTACTGTTTGCTTGCAAGGCCTGGCAAGTATAGGTCAACAAGGGAAGCAGTGAACACATGGCTGTCCTCTTTCAACTCAGGAGCTATGCCATACACCACCTTCTAATGAGGCTTATTTTCAATAGGCAAAGCCTGGCCTTTGATATCACAAAGAGTAAACGGTGTCCTTACTAGGTAGCTGGTTATTCCAAAGTCCAGAATGTGCCACTTATGCTGCTCCAAAACTCAGTTCCCTCCTTTAGCTTGCTGAAGAAAACGTTCCTGGTACATTTTCAAGTCCATCAATACTCTCGGTTGGCTAACATGAAGAAATTCCCTTCTGAGAGAATAATTGGATGGATTTTTTTTTTAAAGCAAGAATGTTTGAGTGAAGAGAGGAAAAGGCAGGAAGCAGTGTTTACTGCTGTTGGAAGAGCATATAACCTTTGCGTCATGGTTGCCCTGAAAAGCAGAACTCATCCATCAAGGATTGACAATGTCACCAGGGGTGCAGTGCTGCTCACTCCCTTATTTTAGAAGTTGGCTGTGTGAGGAACAATCATCTGTAGTTTGAACTTCAGAGATTATATGTGCGACTCCTGGAATGGCCTTCTGTGTCTCAGCACACTTTTAGGTGTCACCCATCACCACGTTTTGAACTGCGAAGATAATCTTAGCCCGGTTTTGTTTGCCATATTTGGGCAGCCTTACTGAGGTTGTGAAATGAAAATAAAGCTGACTAAGATGGTGATGTTGACACGAGCATGTTTGTGTGGGGCTAGGTGGCCATGTACTCCTTACATGTCATCTGGTAACATCTGGCAAAATCATTACGATTCATCATATGTGTCCTTTCCCTCTTACTATTTCAAGATGAAAGTTTTCAATACTAATGCTGCAAAGTGGACATTATGTTGATTTATGCTAATCAGTTCCATGGATGCTGTCATATTATATTGTTAGGCAATGAGACCGGTGAAATATTATTGTTTCTCCCGTTGTCTTGCAAACAGCCCAGTAGTGCCCAAGCCGAACCATTCAGCCACCTGGCATTGTTCCATGGCTTCTGTCCGAGGTGGATTTGCTAGGAATATAGGGAAGGGACGTGGGGAGGGTGATGTCTGTGCTGTTATGTGTCCTCTTAAAGAGAAAACAGTGTAGAAAAAGAGCCCATGTACCCTGTGTGCTTGAATGTGGGGGAATTTATAGTGACTTCATTGCCACATATTATTTTCATGGCAGTCCTTCTGTAAATGGTGTGTTAGTACCTCCTTGAGGAGCTTCTTGTTTTAAGATTTTACCACAAGGTCGTAAACCAGTGAAACTACTGTAAAGCTAATGCTTCAAGAGGCAGTTTTCAGAGATACATTTATTTTAAAAGAGAAGTCTCCATGGGAGATCAATCTGGCAGTTTTAATGTTGCTCTGCCAGCCTCCCTGTGCTATGTTCCCTCCCCCGAACCTCTGAGGTCACTGTAGAGGGAGCGGAGAACAGTGCGGACACAGGTATTCTTCGAGTAGTAGACATACACTGCCAATCATCACTCGCAGGAAGGAACTAGGGAGACAAGATAGGTCTTTATTGCCCCTCTACCTGTGGGAAACTGCATCACTCTCAGCATCTCCATGAGGTGTCAGGTACCCTGTGTCCCGAGATCCTCCTTGTTCTCTAGAACACACCCACAACTGTGTAATCTGTCCCTACACACTGTATCTGTGTGCCATCAAGGCAGGAACTGTTTGGGTAATTCGCTATTTAATCTAATAAGGTAATTCCAAAGAAGATGAATGGTTGACAGGAACTGAATGTGCTGCTACTCAAAGACTTCACTGCCAGTGTCCTCATATCCATGACAAGATCTAGAAAAGAGACACCCTGTATGGTTCTTTGTAATGGCCCAACACCCCTCCCAAGTTATGATGTAGGTGGACTACTTCCTAACCTATTCCTGAAATTCCTCCCTGTGGTCCAGGTGGACATTATCATCTCCACATGGAGAGGGAACACCCACAATATGCAAATTGTTGTAGCAGGAACCCGGAATCCAAGGAGAAATGAGGACCAGTCCTTATGTCTCAGGGGCTAACATCCAGAAGATCATTACACAGGTGTGCCAAATATGTATACACACTTTAACAGCACATGGATGGTTCTTTCTTTTCAGGTTTAACCAATTGGAATTAATAATTGTTCAAAATCCATATACATTTTTTTGGGACATCCTGTATTTTATTATAATTATTGTTTCGTGTATGTGTGTGCCTGTGTATTGCATGAGGACTTTGTGTTTTATTTTCATTTATTTATTTTAAAATATATTTTTATTGATTTCAGAGAGGAAGGGAGAGGGAAAGAGAGATAGAAACATCAATGATGAGAGAGAATCATCGATAGGCTGCCTCCTGCACTCCCCACATTAGGGATTGTGCCCACAATGTAGGCATGTGCACTGACCAGAAATTGAACCATGACTTTCCTGGTTTATAGGATGACACTCAACCACTGAGCCATGCCTTCCAAGCGCATTGTGTTTTATTTATCTGCACCTCCCAGGAGCCTCTCTATCTAGAGCTTTGGCAAAGTAGATATCTCATTAATAAGCAAACAAGCAAAATAAATTGTGGAAGAAAGACTATGATAAATGTGGGACCTACGAGTAGTTGTAAGCTCCTTGCACATCCACAAAACAGGCATGAATATGCAAAAGAGGGGCTTCTATTATTTGTCCCAATGGCTGAATAGCTACCAAAGGGAGAACCTGTTTTCCACTGCAATGCTCACAAACCATTTCAAGCAAGATTTAGTGAGGTAAAGTAGTGGTGCTTCGGTCTTCTACCTGCTGTGACATGTGACCGAAGAGTAGGATTTTAGCTCAGTCATTTCTCACCTAAAGCAACTGGAGATTAATTATCAGCAATGTCCTTGCCCCTGGGGCTCCCTCTTTGGTCACTATATTAACTTAACAGGAGAGTTAAATTAATCCTGGAACCCTGGAAGCAGAGAGTTCTACACTGAGTCAGGAGACGCCATGGACAGGACATCGCCTTGAGGGAAGCTGTATACCCAGAGCTTCTTATCAGCTGCCTATGGAGGAGAGGGCAGTTTTTGCCAAATTCACCTCTCAAACAATAAAAATAATATTAGCTGCTATGTCATTGTTAGTCACCCATGAGGAAAAAATAAATGACCAAGGAAAAAGAAATAAATGACCAAGAGTGAGGGGCACCCTCCATTCCACTCTGGTTTCTTTCTTCCGGTTGTATCTGCCCTGGGGAGTGTTTGGACTCCCAAGTTAGAATAATCACAACGTGAGGTACCAACTAGAAATTAAACACACTGGTTTTCTGTTGGCATCCATGATTTAGCTTCTGAAGGAGCACATATATGTGTGACGAGTAGGGCTTGGGGAGGGAGAGATGGTATTTGCCTCCTGAATAATATTATTCAAAGACCAGGAAAGAAATCTGCTGTTTGTGGCGGCTAAATGACAGTATTTATTATGTATTCACAAAAGGGTAAAAAAAGCTACTGTTGATTATTTTGACATGAAATTGCTTGTAATACATGAGGGATTAATTATGATGTGGCACCTTTCATCCTGGCACCTGAATGAGCTGGGGTTTTATAGAAGGGCCCATATTCACAGCATTGTTTGTCACATGGGGAGAATACAAATTCTCTGTGCTCTGTTACTCACCAGGGGGTGTGATCATGAACTCAGTGGCCTTGTTGAACATCAGCATTCCTCATTCAGATCAGACAGAGGACATAGCTGGTCTGTAGGGGTATGCTTCTTGCATCTAGCCAGCTTTTCTGAACACTGACCAGGCTTTTGTTAACTTAATTTTCAACTGATGGTTCCATGTAGAGAAGGTTCCCTCTTATCATTTGGAAAGATGATTGAGGCTCCATGTCAAGTAGCTAGTTTCCCCAAACACACATGTCTGTTGTATATTGTTGGTAGAAGGGCTGATGTCTAGGTCTGTATACCTCCAGGAAAGGCAGGAAAAGAAAGTGCGCAGGTAACTGTGGATAGCAACCAAAGGACAACACCCACTGTACCCATCCTGTTGCCCAGCTACCAGAACCACTGTCACTTCATCTTGCTGGGTCATCAGACCCACAGATACTGGTAGAAATGAGAACGAAGACAGTTCTGGGACTTACTTTGTTCTAATGAGAACCTGATGCTTTCTGACCACTAGGTTTTATGGGCTTGTCTATTTTGAATCCTGGTGACTATAACCCTAGTTAATTGAAAAAGCCTTCTGATTAAACACAAAAGACAAAAACATCAAACTCCTAAACTGTTGAACTGTAAAGAATAAACATGATGTGGGACTCTGATGATAGCTGTAATGTAAAATATTTATTTGTGACTCTTACAGCACTTTAATTTTGAAAAATGTCTTCCAATCTTTTTTTTTTTGCAACAATTCAGCAAGGTCACCTGGGATTGCCCCTGACTGATAGATGCTCATACCTATCAGTCACACCTGAATGAGGGGACTTTGTAAGGTCACCCGACAGGCATATAGAAAGACCTGGGAACAGGTCAACAGTCTCTGTGACCCCAAATGTATTGTGCCCCACTGAGCTGAGAGTCCCCCTCCCAAGAGGCACAGGATGACGTGCTTGGAAAGGCGGGAAGTGGCTCTTTCCATTGACTCCTGATCACTTGTAATCACTTTTACAATGGAATGGGATGTTCTCAAAGTTGAGTTACTGTGCCTTCCAGTCTCAGAGACAATCAGTATGGGAAGAGAGAGCTGGGAAGAGGACTGGAGATATCCAGAAAAGGGAGTGGGTAGTAACTGCTGGATCTGAGCAGCCCACTATTGTGCTGAGGGTGAATCCTGTACAACAAAGAACTTGAGCCTCCAAGTAACAATGGGGACCCAATATGGTTTGTTCATTCCACCCACAGGAACTTTAAATTTTGTGAAGAAAAAAAAGATACCTATTTTAAATGTGTGATGTCATTTTTTAAACAAGAAAAATGACCTTTTTGTTTATGAACTTTACTGCTTGGAGAAAAAAACTAGAGTATATTACCTTGGGATTCAAACTCACTGTGATTCTTGAAGGAGTTTCCCTATCCATTTCTGATAATCTGTGCTACTTCTATATCTAGTATAAAAGAAAAACCCAATAGCATTGAAGTTAAATAATACATTTTCCCCTCCTAGAACCAATAAATCTGTTTAAAGATGCATTACTACTTTTCTTGAGGGATAATTTAGACTATGTATCAAAAAAGGAAAATCAATAGTTTTTTCTATTAGAAATAATTGCCTGCTTGACTCTTTCCCCCTTTTTCTTTTTTATTTATTTTGGCTTCAAAATATTTCTACTCTGAAAATCTCATGCTTTAAGTCTAAACCAGCCCAAGATTCTATGAGATAACATCTATCGGTAGATCAGCCCCTCAGCTCTGAGATTCTCCACAAGGTGAGGTGGGATCAGATAGGCCCAGGTGCTCTGGAGAAGAGCTTTGAGTTGTAATTGTGATTATAAACTAACAACATGGTCACCGTGTGTACTTGGGGCAGGCAGAGCCCAGTGCCTCATTCAGTTGGCTGATGCCAGGGATGGGCTGGAGTTGCCTGTGACACATGGGCACCAAGATCTACCCTTTGTATCCACCTCTGAAATTGGCAATTAGAAAACTGCTTTTATGTAAACTTTGGCCTGGCCATTACAATCCAGGATCCCTCTTTACTTAATTAGGTATGACCACATGGTTACCTGAGAATATCTGGCTTAAAATATCTAATGCAGTTCTTCATTTTCAGATTAAAAAAAAAGAATTACTTGAGAAAAGCCAACATGATACTGGCTGAATTATTAGACCAATGTTAGATTCAACCACCCAAGCACAACGAACATTTCTGAATGTTCTCTGTCAGCCACAGAGAAGGGCAGACAAATACGGACAACACAACGGCTTGTGCTCAGGTCATGCGAGTACCCAGGGGAGCCTGAGCCCAGTTCTTTCTGGGGCAGTGAAAGGCTTTATTGACAGGGTTACAGCTGAGATGAGTCTTTTGAGGCAGATTCACATTTATTAAATAAAAGCAAGGGAGGCAGGAGGTGAAGAATTCTAGAGAAAGTGTGGGGAAGCCAGGCCTTACTGTCATTGTTTGGCAACTATCCCCTCTGCTCCCTTCCACTGTACACAGTGTCCTTCCCTCTGTCATCCTGGATTTGGCGACAGGGCTTGCTTTTGCTGGTGGCTATTAGCAGATGTAAAGTAAGGAGAGGCCTTAAGTGTGTTTGTCCAGTCTGGCTTGGGTCTCCTGCACTGACGATTGACCATAAAAAGTGCAAGGACTTTATTTTTGTATTTGGTGTAAGTTGGTGGTCCAGTTTCATTTTTTTGCATGTGTCTGTCCAATTTTCCCAACACCATTTATTGAAGAGGCTATCTTGGCTCCATTGAGTGTTCATGCCTCCTTTGTCAAATATTAGTTGAGCATAGTGGTTTGGGTGGATATCTGGGTTCTCTATTCTATTCCATTGGTCTATA
>PVJN01051827.1:0-14324 GCA_004026805.1 Lasiurus borealis
ACCTTATATATGCAAATTGTGTTGTATCACTTGTAAAGGGAAAAAGCTTATTTTTCTTTATACTTCTGGTAACTTGTTTTGCATATGACCAGCACTGACTGAAAGGCATGTGTAACTGCAAACACTGTTGCTTTTTGTGTGAAATGAAAATAAAAGTATTTAAATATAAATATCGTGTGGACTGTTTGGATGAAAAAAATTACATACAGGGGTTGGCAAAAGTAGGTTTACAGTTGTGAGTATGCAAAAAAGTTTATTCTTGTATTATTTATTATTACTTATTTGTATTATTTGTCATCTTCTTATTATTTTGTATCCTCACTTATGATTTATCTTTTAGGTAATGATGGCTGATAATTTAACCTACTTTTGCCCACTCCTATACATAAAGGAGGTATTGTCTCAGATTACGAGCTCTACCAGGACAACGGCCATATTTCATTGTCTTTCATAACTTGTTTCCTACCTCACCAGGACCCCAGTATCATTACCACACATCGACTCAAGGTTTCTCACACTCACACTGTGACATTTTGAGCTCCCCTATGCTTTGTGTGATGATTAGCAGCATCCCTAGCCTCTAATGTAAATAGCAACCCCCATCCCCCAGTGTGACGATTAAAAATGTCTCCAGACATAGCCAGATGTCCCCTGGCGTGGGGAGTGAGGATTAAAACATTCAGTGGATGCGTGGAGCAGGGGCTCAGTAACAGATGAATTCCATCTAGGGCAATTATTTACTCTGTAGCTGACGTGCTTCTTGGAAATACCCATGTCACTTGAGTAGCCAAACGATGCAGTAATAATTAAGTTCCTAAATAAATCTAAGACATAACTTCTTAAGCCAGTGAAACTAGGGACACTTACTATCTTAAGTTGAAGGTGAAAGGACATTGGTTGTCATCAGGGAAAAGCCCTGGCCGACTTGTAGATAATTGAAGAGTGAGTATACAGGTTTTTCCAGAGGTCACCACAGTTCCATTCCCAGTCAGCTGTGCCGTGAGTAGTGTTAAAGTAGAATTAAGAATTTCTTAGACTTCCAGCTCTGGTAACTAGAACCACTATTCTTTTGTTAAAATTGTTAAGGCTTGAAGTGGGCAGGTTAAGGCAAATACAGTGTCTCTTAATCCCCTTGCCCAAAACCCTATTTCTGTGGACACAAAACCTTGAAGCCATACCTTTTAAAAATCTCTTATGATGATCATCTGTACTAATCTATACTAATAAAAGGATAAAATGCTAATTAGACCAGATGTCTTCCGGACAAAGCCATGATGGCAGGGACCTAGGCAGAGATGGTTAGGGGCGATCAGGCTGGCAGGCAGGCAGGTAAGCGGTTAGCCAGCAGTCCAGGATTGTGAGAGGTATATCCCAGGTTGGAGAAGGTGCAGGTCAGGCTGAGGGATCCCCTTCTCTGTGCATGAATATAATGGTGAGATGTCCTTAGGAGGTGTAAAGATTATGACCAAAAGCTTCTGGTTAAATTTTTGATACTTTTTTATTCACCGATATTGACAATGAACTATTGAACTAAAATCCACTATAAAAGTAGAGAACACTTTTGATTCCAATGGACTTTTGGGATGGAGAGTAATAAGCCATTTGCTATTATTTTCATAAACATATTTAGAATTCAGGGCACTGAAGAGTTAGATTTGCATATATATATTAGAGGCCTGGGGCCTGAAATTCCTGCCGGAGGGGAGGGGAGTGTCCTTCAGCCTGCTCACCTGCCTTAACTCTCCAATCTGGGACTCCTTGAGGGATGTCCGACTGCCCATTTAGGCACAAACTAGGTAGGATCGGGCCTAAATGGTCAATCGGACATCTCTTTCACAACCCAGCACTACTGGCTCCCAACTGCTCACCTGCCTGCCTTCCTGATTGCCTCTAACTGCTTCTTTAGGCCAGCCGATCACTCCCTAACCACTCCCCTGCCAGCCTGATTGATGTCTAACTGCTCCCTGCCAGCCCGTTTGCCCCTAACTGCCCTCCCCTGCAGGCCGGGTCACCTCTAACTGCCTTCCCCTGTAGGCCTGGTCACTCCTAACTGCCCTCCTCTGCAGGTTTGATCACCCCAAACTGCCCTCCCTTACAAGCTTTGTCCCTGCCAACTGCCCTCCCCTCAGGCCTGATTGCCCACAACTGCCCTCCCTTGCAGGCCTGGTCCCTGCCAACTGCCCTTCCCTGCTGGCCGTCTTGTGGTGCCATCTTGTGTCCACATGGCGGCAAGTTCTTTTGACCACATGGGGGCATTCATCTTGTGTGTTGAAGTGATGGTCAATCTGCATATTACTCTTTCATTAGATAGGATAGAGGCCTGGTGCATGGGTGGGGCCAGTTGATTTGCCCTGAAGGGTGTCCTGGATCAGGGTGGGTGTTCCCTTGGGCATGGAGTGGTTTGTAGGCCGGCCACACCCCCTGGCAACCCAAACAGAAGCCCTGGTATCTGGGATTTATTTATTTTCTATAATTGAAACTTTTTAGCCTGGAGAAGAGCCAAGCCTTCTGCTGGCACAGCTATTGAAACTTTTTAATATTTTTTTAAATATATTTTATTGATTTTTTACAGAGAGGAAGGGAGAGAGATAGAAAGTCAGAAACATCGATGAGAGAGAGACATCGGTCAGCCGCCTCCTGCACGCCCCACAGTGGAGATGTGCCCGCAAGCAAGGTACATTCCCCCAACCGGAATCGAACCTGGGACCCTTCAGTCTGCAAGCCGACGCTCTATCCACTGAGCCAAACCGGTCTCGGCAGCTATTGAAACTTTGTTGCCTTAAGTGGAAGCCTGGGCCAGCCAGGGTGTGCGGAAAGCTTGGCTTCCTCCATCTCCAGGGGCAACCCAAGCCTCTCTACTGCTCTCTCTGGGGCCGTAGCCATCTTGGTTGGGTTAATTTGCATGCTCGCTCTGATTGGCTGGTGGGCATGGCTGGTGGGTGTAGCAGAGGTAAGGTCAATTTGCATATTACTCTTTTATTAGATAGGATATATATATATATATATATATATATATATATATGTGTGTGTACTAGAGGCCCAGTGTATAAATTCGTGCATGGGTGGGGTCCAGCTGGCCCAACTTCCATTGAGGCTGATTGGGGCTAGGCCTGTAGGGAGGAGAAAATGATCTGCCCCAATTGGGGCCTGATCAGTGCCAGACCGGCAGAAGGAAGAGGCATGGGCAATTGGCCAGAGGGCCTTGCCCCTGATCGGGGTTGGGGGGCTGATTATGGTGGGGCCAGCCATGGGAAGGGGGTGTGGCAGTGGTCTAGCTTCCCCACCCCAAATGGGGTGGAGGGTGCTGATTAGAGGAGCCAGTGACCTGGGGGAGGGAAAATGGGTGGTTAGCTGGCCTGCCCTGCCCTTGATGGGTTGTGGGGTCAGCCAGAGGGAGGTTCTATAGGAGTTGGGAGGCTGGCCCCACCCTCTATTGGGGTGGGGGATAATCAGGGGCGGGGCCAGCCAGGGGGAGAGACTGAAGGCTGATTAGGGTGCTGGAGGCCATCAGGGGTGTGGCCAGTGAGGGGGAGGAGCTTCAGGAGGTTGGCCACCCAGCTCTGCTCCCTAATGGGGTGGGGGGGACAATCAAAGGTGGGGCAGGATGGGGGAGGGGCTTTGGGAGGTTGGTGGGCTGGCCCTGCCCCTTATTGAGCTGGGAGGTGCGATCAGGGGTGGGATGTCCAGGGGGAGGGGCTGTGGGCCCATCAGGGTGGTGGGGACCCATCGGAGGCTGGGTCAGGGGAAGGGGCTGCGGGCCTAATGTGGTGGGGTGGGCTGATCGGGGGCAGAGTCAGGAGGAGGCATTTGGCCAGCCTGCTCTTGATGAGGGTGGGAGTCTGATCAGGGCTGCATCAGCAGGGAGGAGAAGCCATGAGGTTGGCCAGCCAGCCACCCCCTGATCAGCTGGTTCACTGGCCACAGTGGACATCATAGTGACTAGTTGTTATGGTCGTTATGGCCATTATGATTGCTGGTTTTATATATAGATATAGATATAGATATAGATGTAGATGTAGATGTAGATGTAGATATAGATATAGATATAGATACAAATATAGATATATAGATATATAGATATAGATATTTACTGGCTATATACTTATACCTATATATATGTATATATGTACATGTATATATGTATATGTATATATAGCCAGTGTTTACAAACACATGTGCCGGTGGAACAGCCGACTTATCTGCTATACAGAAGTGTTATTACTAGAGAGAAAAATATGCTTTCATATGATTATTATAGCTCATCCTCTGGATCCAATATTTGGTGATACATATCTATACTTTGGGCTTATTTTCTTCCTGGGAGGACAGCCAGTCAACTGGCCAAAGTGCAGTTGAGGGTAAATGCACTAAGGGGACTGGTGATTTCTGCCATTGGCTAAGCTGCATTAATCAGAGCTTTTGCTTATGTATAATAACTTTCATTCTTATTTGGCACTCATGTTTATAATGGGAGAACATAATGTAAGAACATAATAGAGTGGGGACCTGTGATGCTGCGAAGTTGAACTGCTGAGCAGGCAGTATCAGGAGGAAGAGTGTGAAAGGAAGTGAGGGGACCCACAGGGGCCAGTCAGCCTAAGAGAGGCTTTTGGGGGGAGTCCTTGTGCTGCTTATTCAAGTGTCATTTGTAGACAATCCAAGTATGGGGAGTGGGAAGCCCTTTATTCAGTGTTTTCTGATGCTGCTACTCCTCATGTAGGTGGAGTTCAAGAGATACTGGGGTGCTGCATGCAGGAATGCACCCAAGGGCCCGATGGGTTTAGTGGCTGTGTATGTCTTCATTTTCTTTCCTTCCCGTGCCTTTGTAATTTGAACAAAGTTATTGGAATGTTAGTATTATTCACATGATAGCAAAAGGTAATGATTTCTAGAAATGTAAAGTACTTGTAGGTGATGGAACATAGACTGGCATTGATTAGAACTGAGTCACTTTCCCTGAATTACTTTCCACTTATTTCCTATTAACCTCAGTTTTTTTCCAAGAGTAAAATAGGGACACTACTACCTTACAGGGAGGATTGATAGCATTAAAAAAAAAATAACCTGTAAAGTGCCTCCCATGGTACCTGATACAGACATAGGAAATATAAACTAGTATTGGCTTTTTTGTGTGTTTGTTTTAAAATATATTTTCATTGCTTAGAGAGAGGGAGAGAGAGATACATCAGTAGTGAGAATCATTAATCAGCTGCCTCCTGCACACCCTCTTCCTTCCACCCCTCCCCAAGGAATCAAGCCCACAATGAGGGCACTTGCCCTGACTGGGAATCAAACTGTGTCTTCCTGGTTCATAGGTCAGCACTCGACCACTGAGCCACACTAGCCAGGTTCAACTGCTGTTGTAAAACACAGTTACAAATGGAAGTGAGCTTTTAAAATTGAATAAGGTTATAGAACTTGCCAGTTAGGAAATTAGAGAAATAACTGCAGTCTAACCCTCTTTTTATAAATTTAAGCCTTGCATTTGCAAAGATTTTGTTTGAGAGGCATTGGTAGTGTATTAGAAAAAGCATGAAGTTATATAGGTCTTATGACTGAAATGATATCCTGTCACTGAACTTGGATAATTACAAGTCAATATGAAATAAAGTTCTGACTTGACTAATTTGCAGCGGGGATAATAATATACACCTTGCAGTAAAAACATGAGGAGTTAGGTCTATGAGAAAGACCTGGTACTTCACAGTTGCTTGGTAAATATTCCTGATCTTTCCATTTATTTGCCTGAAATATGCAAAAGAGTCATGCATGTCCAAGTCTCAATTCTAGCTAGAAAACATTGCATACACCTGTGGCATGACACCAAGAAATTGGCCAAATGTAGATTCTCTGTGAGTGCTGGAAGGAGCCTTGCAAATGACCTAGTCCAGTGATTGGCAAACATTAGTCAACAGAGCCAAATATCAACAGTTCAATGATTGAAATTTCTTTTGAGAGCTAATTTTTTTACATTTAAACTTCTAACGCCAGGCTATGGTATTTTGTGGAAGAGCCACACTCAAGGGGCCAAAGAGCCGCATGTGGCTCACAAGCCACAGTTTGCCAACCACGAACCTAATCTAACTCTCATTTTACAGAGAAAGTGAGGGTACCAGAGGTTGTGCCTCACCTAAGATCTCCATAATGTCACGTTAAGTTTGTGTATGTGTTTGTAGTAGAAACAATTTGTGTGTATTACCTTTGAGCCTTAAGATGTGCAGGTACCTGCAGGAGACTGTTTCCTTGGAGACAAGAGGATTAGAATGTACTATCAAAAGTGTTGTTTCACTATTTTAATATGGACTGTAAAACTAAATTAAACTGTCTCAACATTTATCTTTTAAACTTGATGTGAATCATCCAGATATCATAATTCCCAAAGTGTGGTCTTTTCTGTATGCTTACTAGTAGACGAAATAGGTGGTACTGTCTCAGGTGTAAGAGGACCCATGTCAGGGAGTTTTAGACAGACTTCTCTCATCCCAAAGGGGACTTTAGGAAGGAGGGAGGCGGGTTAATGATGAGTAATGTGCTGTAATGAGGGAGGAACTGGATGGGAGTGAAAACATGAGGAATTGGGTTCACGAGAAAGACCTGGTATTTCACAGGTGCTTGGTAAATATTCCTGACCTTTCCACTTATTTGCCTGAAATATGCAAAAGAATCATGCATGTCCAAGTCTCAATTGGACCTATAGTTGTTGAACGTAAGTATTAACTTCAAGGTGAAATGAACCATTTTTTTAAAGTGGGTTGTGAAGTCAGCCTGAGATGGGCCCTCTGTTCTCAGGTAGGCCATAGAATCTAGAACAGTGGTTTCAAACTTTTCCTCTCATGGCACACATAAACTGATGACTAAAATTCTGGGGCACATCAAAAAGTATACTTTTTGCCAGTCTGACAAAAAATAGGTAGAAACTATTAACACCAAATGGGCTATTATTGTATTGGCTATTGTTATTTTTTTATTTGACAATCTGAGAGAAAAGAGGCCAGTGCCCCTGATTGAATAGGCAGGTGTGGATGGCATGTTTTAAAATTCTTGTGGCACACCTGTGAATATCAACCAGGCACACTGGTTGAAAATCACTGTCCTAGACTCTGGGTGCAGACTGCTGTCCTTTCCTGCTTTCCAACAGAAAGTCATTGAAACACAGAGGGGAGAGTGTGAGAGGGAAGTTACTCTCACATGCTTACAACAAGCTTCATCTTCACTTAATATTTTCCTTCTCCAGAGTCTTTCCTTTTATCTCACCATTTCTGGGGGATTTGTTCACCTACCTATTTTATCCAAAGTATGTATGTACCTGCACACACACACACACACACACACACACACACACACACACACACAGGCGCGCGCACCTTTCTGACTGCTCATTCATGCATCTAGATATTTCCCTGAACTTGAAATGTCTCCTACATCCAGATGCACATGGCCAAGTGCACCAGGAACCCAGTGAGACCAACGGCCTGTGGTTCGAGGCTGGCCCCATTGTTTAGGACCAATCTGTGGCCTTTTGCTATTTGGACATCTTCCTTGGAGCCTCACCCCTCACTCCAGGCAGCTTATCAACTGTTCATTTCAAAGAAACACATTGTTCTCATAAAAGTGAACTATGTACCTCTTTAGGTTGGCAACCAATTTCCCCCTAACTATGTTTTTCTAATCTAATATGAAAATTGGCTTATGATATCTGAGCACATCCTGGCTTTGGGTGAGAGAAAAAAAGCCATAAAGCGAACTAGTAGAAGAAGGAAGCTAGGCCATACTTTTAAAATGTTTTTCATGGGTCATTCATTCAATAAATATTTGCAATCCTCTACTATTCACCAGGCCCTGTGCTGGGTGGGTCCACGAGGTTTGATTCTGTAATGTGAGCAGCTGGCTCCAGCTGGGAGAATGCCACCTGGGTTTTATAAACACTGCCGGCGTGGTGGGTGGTAGATCGTTGAGGGCATTTGGTTTATGAGGAACAGAAGTAAAGGGTGTCACAGTGGGAGGTTGTAAGCTACGAGGCTGGTAGTGCTGCAGCCACTTCATAACAGCAACTGCCTTGAGTGGGCTGGGGTTGGGCGCTCATTCCCCAGCCACAATCCTCCGTTGGCTCATTTGGATGTGCAGTGCAATGTGAGAAATGGAGGCCTTGCAACAGATGTTGCTTAAGTGCTCAGATTTAATGCTTGTGTCACTGATTGGGAATTAGAGGTACTTTGATCCTCACTGAGTAACCACACAGGTATTCCTGTCTAAATGGATGATAAGAGGCAAGATGTTAATTTACTCCCTGTAAAGTGGTCCATTTAGGCAGCCTTGAAATCTCCTATGACCACCAAGGGAGTTTAGTTGTCCTGAACAAGACTTGCTGCAGCAGAAACTCTGGAAGGTGGTACTCTCCCAAAGCAGCCAGAAGGAGGCAGTACATGGGCTTGGCTGGAGGCCATCTCATCCCAGGAGAGGAAAAGTAGTGCCACGTCTCTGCAGGCAAGAATTTCCTGTAGGATCTGTGAACAAGGGTCCTTGTGGGGTAGGCAGGATGAGTGCTAGTCCTCAAGAGTGTTGCATATTTACCTTCCTGAATTAGGCCAAAAGCCTGTTCAACCCATCCTGAGACTGAAGTCATGACTGTTGGTTCACCAGGAAATGTGGTTTCAAGAGGCATTATCCCAAGCATACAGAAGAGAACTGCAGCTCAGCCTCCCCAGCCAACAGCTGCTCCAAGAAAATGTCCTTTCACTGCTTACCAGGCAAGCTCTGCAGATGGTTGTCAGAAAAACATCAAAGGAGCATTCAGATCAGACAAATTTAATAAGAGGGGTGAGTATTTGATGGTTTGGGGCACTAGACTTCCATGAGAGAAGGCAGTCTGCAAAACCTCTCTGTGATATTTGCAGCACCAGTCTTCACAAGTGTTTTGTTCAAGATGATGCCATTTGGAGACAGATGCTTCATGATTTAGAATACAAAGCTTATTGGTGCTCCATGCACACTAACAGTCCACTCAGGAAGACCCTTGTGGGAGAGTGAGAAACATCCTGGAGGAATGGAGCCTCTCCCTTGCCTCATGCAGGCCAGCCAGTGGCTGGGGATGAGGTGGAGAGAAGCAGGTGGATCAAAGCTCTAACATCTCAAATCTATGGAGCTGCCCAGGTCCTTAACTCTTTATGTGTCACTTTTATCCTCTTGCTTACTATTGATAAGAAATAATTTCTGTACCTAGCAAATAGCAGAGGCAGAAGACATCACATGAAAAGGAAACTACAAACCAATATCCTATCTAATAAAAGAGTAATATGAAAATTAAACATCACTCCAACACAAGATGGCTACCCCCATGTGGTCAAAGATGGCTGCCTCCATGTGGACACAAGATGGTGACCACAAGATGGCCTGTAAGGGAGGGCAGTTGTGGGCAATCAAGCCTGCAGAGGAGGACAGTTGGGAGAGACCAGTCCTACAAGAGAGGGTAGATGGGGGCAATCAAGCCTGCGGGGGAAGGCAGTTAGGGAATACTAGGCTAGTAGAGAAGGGAGGGATGTTGGAGCCGACCAGGCCTGCAGGGAAGAGCAGTTGTTGGGGGACCCATGCCTATAGGGGAGAGCAGTTGGGGGGGACCAGGCAGGCCTGCACAAGGGGGCAGTTAGGGGTGACCAGGCCCACAGCAGAGGGCAGTTAGGGACAAACAGGCAGGCAGGGGAACAATTAGGCATCAATCAGGCTGACAGGGGAGTGGTTAGGGGATGATCAGGCTGGCAGGCAGAAGTGGTTAGGGGCAATCAGGAAGGCAGGTAGGCAAGCAGTTGGGAGCCAGCAGTCCTGGATTGTGAGAGGGGTGTCTGACTGTCCATTTAGGCCCAATCCTGGGCAGTTGGATATCCTTCGAAGGGTCCCATATTGGAGAGGGTATAGGCTGGGCTGAGGAACACCCCTCGCAACCGTGCACAAATTTAGTGCACTGGGCCTCTAATTTTATAAATATTGGTGTGAAAATCTTCAGCTAAATATTAGCAAACTCAGTCCAACAAGATATATGGGTATAAATGCTTATACATCACTACCAAGTGGGATTTATACCAGGAATGCAAGGTTGGTTTAATATAAAAAAAATCAGTTAATGTAATACAGTGGTTCTCAACCTTTCTAATACCATGGCTCTTAAATACAGTTCCTCATGTTATGGTGACCCCAACCATAAAATTATTTTTGTTGCTACCTCATAACTGTAATTTTGCTGTTATGAAATGTAATGTAAATATCTGTGTTTTCCAATGGTGTTAGGCTCTACAGCAGCAGTTCTCAACCTCTGGGTTGTGACAGGTTGAGATATTTACATTATGATTCATTAACAGTAGCAAAATTACAGTTATGAAATAGTAATTAAAATAATTTTATGGTTGGGGATTACCACAACATGAGGAACTGTATTAAAGAATTGCAGCATTAAGAAGGTTGAGAACCACTGATGTAACACATCATATCAAGGATACATCATAGAATACAAAATAAAAGTAACATGATCATATCAGATGCAGGAAAGCATCTGATAAAAAAATACACTTTTTTTGATAAAACACACAACAAAAAAGGAATGGAAGAGAACTTCCTCAGTCTGCTAAAGAACATGTATGAGAAACCCATAGCTAATATCATCACACCTAGTGGTCAATATTGGAATATTTCCTCCCAAGACCAGGAATAAGACAAAGATGCTTATGCTCACTATTTGTATACAACATTGTACTGGAAGTTTGCAGATAGCATTAAGGTTGTTGATTAGTTGACCTTAAAATTAGGAGATTTTCCTGGATTTTCTAGCTGGGCCCAATAGGGTGGAAAGGATCCTTAAAAGGGGAAGGAGACAGAAGAGGAGATTAAAGTGATGCCAGCTGAGCAGGACTCCACTTGTTTTTGCTGGTTTTGAAAATAAGGAAGGGGGCCACTAGCCAATGAATATGAGTTTCCCCATAGAAGCTGCAAAAATGAAGAAAATGCACTTTACCGAGAGGGCTGCAGCCTTGCCCAGGCTGTGATAACTGGTGAAACCCATCTCACGACTTCTGGACCATAGAACTGTAAGAGAAATTTTATTTGTTTAAATCACTGAAGTTTGTGGTAATTTGCTACAGTAGCTACAAAATAATCGATGGGTGACTGCTGTTAGAAAATTGGGTCTGATCACTTGCTAAGAAACTAGTGGCTACAAATCCCACAATTTTTACTTCTTGAGGAAGGAGCTCTAAACTTCAGACAAGTTATTACAAATGCAAATAGAGTTACTTGGCAAGAAGAAACATAAAACAGTTTCAGAAGCAGCCAGCTGGAGATTAGAATCATCATCTTTCAGACTGAGTTTCTTGGTACAAACGTATGCTTTTTTGTGTTCTTAACCACTTTACTTTAAAAAATACCAAGAGAGTTCCCTAACTGGTTTGGCTCAGTGGATGGATGTCGGCCTGCAGACTGAAAGGTTCCAGGTTTGGTTTTGGTCAAGAGCATGTATCTTGGTTGTGGGCACTTCCCCCATAAGAGGTGTGCAGGAGGCAGCTGATTGATGTTTCTCTCTCATCAATGTTTCTAACTCTCTATCCTTCTCCCTTCCTCCCTGTAAAAAATCAATAAAATAGCCGAGACCGGTTTTGCTCAGTGGATAGAGCGTCAGCCTGTGGACTAAAAGGTCCCAGGTTTGATTCCGGCGGGGGTGGGGTGTGTGTAGAGGGGCATGTAACTTGCTTGCAGGCACATCTCCAGTGTGGGGTGTGCAAGAGGCAGCTGATTGATGTCTATCTTTCATCGATGTTTCTGACTTTCCCTCTCCCTTCTTCTCTGTGAAAAATCACTAAAATATATTTTTTAAAAATCAAAAAAATATATATTTAAAAAATACCAATAGGAAGAAACCAAGATGGTGTCACACGACAACTTCAAAACTACAACTAAAAGACAAAACAAACATCATTCAGAACCACAGGACGGCTGGCTGGCTGAGTGGAAATTCTACAACTAGAAGGGAAGAGAAAAGCACACTGAGACGAGGAGCTGTGGAAGTAAAGGTAAAGGTATGGAGGTGTGTGCTGAGAGGACTGGCAACTGAGTACGCAGTTGGCTTTTTCAAACCGAAGGGAGACAAAAGCTCCTGACTGCTTTGAACTCCACTTCCAGGTGAGACTCCGAGGACCCAGACTCATATGGGAGAAACTGGACTGTCTGGCAGCGGGTGGACCTCGAGGACAGCTTTCTCTCAGAGGTGCTTGCAACGATTACCAAGGGACACTGAGACCAGGGGGCCTCTTAGGACAGGGCTGACAGGAAGCCACTGCTGGTTGCTCTGCCCTGAGATCCTGCCCCATCCAAGTTGTGCACAGAGGCTTTTGCATATGAATGGCCTGGTCCTTTGAAATCAACTTACCTAACAAACTGCATTTGAGTCAGTGAGACCCAGAATATTCAAAAGGAGGCCCAGGGCCCACAGCAGCTTGCATTGCTTCACAGCTGGGCTTCATCTGGGCACGTCCAAAACCCAAACAAAGAAGAGGAATCTGTAGATCTCTCCATAGCTCCTGCTGGGTGGCCTCAGGCAGAGCTAAATTAGCACTTCCTTGGAGATCCAAGAGTTAGTGTACCAGGGGTTAGAGTGGTACCATCTAGATTATAACTCCTCAGATTCATAAAAGACACACTCAGGGGGCAGACTGAGGGAGCACCAAAGTCCCACTGAAGCAAGTTTTGCCTCATAAGGGTGTCTCTAGCACAGAAGTTCTCCTATTGTAGACACAGCTGATCCTCACAGTCACTTGGCCTCACTGGAGGTCAGTTCCTCCCAGTGATACCAACAATCAAGGCTTAACTACAATAAGATTTTTCACACCTCACACAAAGGGCTGCACCAAGAGTGTCCACCTCAGGTAACTAGGGAGGCTGAGCCACTGAGCCTTATAGAACACCTAGCACACAAAGCCACTCTATGAACTCAGGGAAGCAGCCAAAATGTGGAGACAAAGAAACAGGTCACAAATGAAAGAAATGGAGGAAAGCAAACAACTGGATAGAGAGTTCAAAACAACAGGTTATAAGGTTACTCAAGAATCTTCTAGAAAAGGCCAATAAATTTAGTGAGTCCCTCGAGGATATGAAGAAGGACCAAATAGAAATTAGGCATAGACTCTCTGAAATGAAAAATAATATACAGAGATCCAAAAGCATACCATAGGATTGCAAGAATCAAGTCAAAGACTTAAAATACAAAAAAGCAAAAAAACACCCAACTGGAAAAGAAAAAAGAAAAAAGAATTCAAAAATATGAATATAGTATAAGGAGTCTCTGGGACAACTTCAAGAGTACCAACATCAGAATTATGGGGGTGCCAGAAGAAGAGAGAAAACAAGATACTGAAAAACTATTTGAAGAAATAATGACTAAAAACTTTCCCCACCTGGTGAAAGAAATAGACTTACAAGTCCAGAAAGTGCACAGAACCCCAAACAAAAGGAATCCAAAGAGGACCATACCAAAACACATCATAATTAAAATGCCAAGAGCAAAAGACAAAGAGAGAATATTAAAAGCATTAAGAGAAAAAACAATTAATTGCTTACAAGGGAGCACTCATAGGACTGTCAGCTGATTTCTCAACAGAAAATACACAGGCCAGTCAGAAGTGGCAAGAAATATTCAGAGTGATGAATAGCAAGAACCTACAATCAAGATTACTCTAAACAGCAAAGCTATCATTCAGAGATGAAGGTCAGATAAAGAGCTTCACAGATAAGAAAAAACTAAGAGTTCATCACCACCAAACCAGTATTATATGAAATGCTGAAAGGTATTCTTTAAGAAGAGGAAAAAGAAGAAAAAGGTAAAGATAAAAATTATGAACAACAAGTAGTGTTAATAAAAAATCTGGTGAACAGAACTAACTGGTGAATATAATGGAATCAAAGGCATAGAAAGGGAGTGAACTGACAAATCTCAGGGGAAAAAATGTGAGAGTGTGGGAAGAGATTGGAGAAAAATCATACACTTATGGATGAGGACAGTGGGGGTTGGGTGAGGGCAGAGGGTAGGGTAGAAACTGGGTGGAGGGGAAAAGAAGGAACAATTATAATAATCTGAACAATAAAGATTTGTAAGACAGAAAGCACTCAACTGGAAAAGCAAGAAGAGAAAAGAATACAAAAATGTGAAGATAATGTAAGGAGACTCTGGGACAGCTTCAAGCGTACCAACATCAGAATTGTGGGGGTACCAGAGGAAGAGAGAGAGCAAGATACTGAAAATCTATTTAAAGAAATAATGACTGAAAACTTCCCACATCTGGTAAAAGAAA
>PVJN01051828.1:0-14324 GCA_004026805.1 Lasiurus borealis
CCAGGTGGGAGGGTATATAAGAGGGAGCCCAGGTGGGAGGGTGTATATGGAGGGAGCCCAGGTGGGAGGGTATATATAGAGGGAGCCCAAATGGGAGGGTATATATAGAGGGAGCCCAGGTGGGAGGGTGTATATGGAGGGAGCCCAGGTGGGAGGGTATGGAGAGAGAGCCCCCAAAACTTTTCTTCAGGTTCTCCACCTACAAAGTGTGAACATACCTCCATCTTGGCTGCTGGTGGGCTGGGGAATGGAGGGAAAGAGTTAAGTGGGGCCTGCATTCCTTCTCCCAGAGATATGCCTGCTGTGGGGCCAGAGGCTAAATTTAGAAGGTAGCTCAGGTTTCCTGCTGACAGCTGTCCTGCCCCTCAGAGGAGAGGCTCTTGGGAGACAGAGTGGGGCCTCTCCCTGGTCAGGCTTGTGGCCTTTTCTCTGGGTCCCCCAGTCTGGGAGACTGCCCGTGGTGTGGAGACCACAGATCCGAGGTGAGTGCTCTCCTTTCTCCTCTCTGTCCCATGGGCCCAGATGCCCTGCCAAGGGAGCCGCTCTGGCCTAGGTGTGGGGCCCAGCCCCACCTGGGACCAACTCCAGGGAGTTCTCCTTCCCTTTTAAAGGGGTTAGGGGATGGTGCCTGGGCCAGAGACTCTGGAAGGCCAGCTGCCCTTCCGCTAGCAGAGGCAGAAAGTCTGTGTGTGGCGGGGGGTGGGGATGGTGGGGGGGGTGTCCACCTGTGTGCGCGCAGGTGGGTGTCCATGTTTCAACAGAAAGACCTTTCTGGTCTGGGGAATTTACTGTCTTCAGTTTCCGGTACCTTCCCTCCCCCTGCTTCCTTGCTGGCATCTGTGGACATAGCCAAGTTACCGCTTATGTCTTGTGACTCTGAGGCTGGGTCTTCTCGGCCAGGGCATGAGTCTCAGTATCCTGGCGACAGTGGCTGGCCCAGTGTGACTTGGTTTCCCCCGGTGTCTTCTCACCAGGAAGGGACTGGCATGTGGTGACCCCCCCATTCCTAGGTCCATTGAGGTGACATCACCAAAACACCCCCCCCCCCACAAATCTTCAAAACCAAGTTCCTCAACTGCCTTTCTCATCAAACATACAGAAGCTGACAGGTGCCATGGCGACCCGTGGAGACTCCGAGGAGGAGCAGGTTGTCCCAAGTGAAGAGGACGAAGCGGATGTGAGGGCCGTGCAGGCCCGGTACCTCCTGCGGAGCCCCTCGCCCAGCCAGTAAGTGCCATTGGGGGGTGGGTGAGTGAGGGAGCATGCTGACAAATAGGCCTCCCCTAAGTCCACTCATCACCCATGTCATTGAATTCTCTCTATGTGCTGTCCCTTCTGAAGGCAGCAAACACCGACGACGGCAAGGCAGGGTTCCCAATGTGTTACGATCCCACCTGGGGCCCAGTGTGCCATGGGCTGAGGGCAGGAACCACTGCACTTGGGAGGGGATGGGAGGTTCCTGGAGGAGGGATGCTGCTCCCGACCCTGACAGTGTAGCTGAGGGTGGTGCCTGGATTGCTACCAGGATGGGGAGAGGCCCTTCGGCCAGCTCACACTAAGGTAATTGATCTGTCTCTCTCCCTCGGGAACATGTGTGTGCCCGGGGCAAGGACGAGTGCCCAGCACACATCCCACGATTGGCTTTCTGGAGAGTCCCCTTTATTCTATGACAATTTAACACTTTCTCTTACATTAAATCACTGAGAATACATTATGATGTAAGTGAAACATTTTCATGATGTTTTAAGGAAAACCATGAGATAGTAAAGAAATGCTTCATTGCCCGCTGTAGTGACAATGTATGTGCTCAACTGCATTGTCTGCCACAGATCACATTAGGGGCCTGACTTCTCATTTTAGCTCTGCTACCACATTTATGGGAGGAGTCACTCTGGTTCTTGAGCCTGTCTTTTTATCTGTAAAACAGGAAGGAAAGCCCCAACTAGAATATCTCAAGGTCACCTGACCTTGAAGTACCCACAAATCCGCTTCACTTTCTCTCAGTCCTCTGGGGTCTTGCGGGCTCCTGCTTCTCAGGGCTGAGGTTTCCCCATGGGAGGGAGGGGGGAATATTGGTGGGCGCTCATCACTCCGGGGCTTCAGCAGACAGTGTCCTGCTTATGGGCATTGGAGGGCCTATAGGCTGTTCTAAGGCTTATAACACCCAAAGGCATTTTAAGACTCATAATTTCTTTAAACATAAACCTTAATAGGTTTCTGATCTGCATAGACCAGATGACTCCCTGAGTCAGAAACCACACCCAAAGTTCTTCCTCACATAGAGGTTTTCATCCCGATTTATTGCTTTGCTTCCTGGGGCTTCATCTCTCAGCTAGGTGATGCTCGCTTGAGGGGTTTTCTGAAACACTGCATCTGAGGGGGAAGTCCAGGATGTATGTGGAAATCTCCAGTGTAATTGTTGAAAGTTTTATAACAGAATGTATAACTAAAAATCTAATGAGGGAAAGCTACAGTAAAAAAAATATAATCAATGCAAAATGAGGCAAAAAAGAAGAGGAAAATATAGAAAATAACAAAAAATAATAAGAAAAAGCATCCTATCTAATAAAAAAAGTAATATACAAATTAACCATCACTCCAAGACACAAGATGGCCACTACATGATTGTCTGGAGGGAAGGGCAGTTGTGGGCAGTTAAGGTTGACCAGACCAGCAGAGGAGAGCAGTTGGGGGTGACCAGGCCAGCAGAGGGGGGTTGATGGGGGAGATCAAGCCAGCAAGGGAGGGGCGTGTAGGGAGGAGACCCAGGCCTATAGGGGAAGGTAGTTGGGAGGGACTAGGCCTGCAGGGGAGGGCAGTTGTGGGCAATCAGGCAAGCAGGGAGGGCAGTTAGGGGTAACCAGGCCATCAGAAGAAGGCAGTTGGAGGGGGACCAGGCCTGCAGGAGAGGGCAGTTGTAGGCAATCAAGCGAGCAAGAGCAGTTAGGGGTAACCAGGCTAGCAGAGGAGGGCAGTTGGGAGGGACTAGGCCAGCAGGGAAGGGCAGTTGTGTGAGACCAGGCCTGCAAGGGAGGACAGTTAGGGGCAACCAGACTGGTGGTGGGGGGGTGCAGTTAGGGGCAATCAGGCAGAGGCAGGAGAGTGGTTGGGAGCCAGCAGTCCTGAATTGTGAGAGGAATGTCTGACCGCCCGGTGGGATGGGCCTAAATGGACGGTTGACATCCCTCAAGGAGTCCCAGATTGGATAGGGTGCCATCTGGGCTGAGGGACACTCCCTCTCCCCCATGCACAAATTTTGTGCACTGGGCCTCTAGTAAGAAATAAGAAAATAGTAGACTTAAACCCAAATATATAAGTAATTACATTAAACACAAATAAACTAAATACTACAATTAAAAGATAAAAATTGTGAGACTTAATGTTTGAAAAGCCTTACAAGAGACACGCCATAAAAGTAAAGTTACACAAAGGTTAACTAGGGGGAGAAAGTTTACACTATGCTGTTCCAGCTACTGTTGCTCATGACTTCAAGACTTAGTGACATAAAGCAGCCATCTTATTGCATTCACCCCAGGAACCTGGACAAGGGACAGTGTGTGGCTGGCCTTTGCTACAGGATATCAGGGGCCTCAGCTGGAAAGATGTGAGGATTGGGGATGACCTGAAAGCTGGGCCTGGGATCGTAGAGGCATCGTCACAAGTTTGGCACTTCCTGTGGGTCAGACACCTGACATGTTCTTTTCATATGATTGCTCCAAGTGGGCCAGTTTGGGCTTTCTCATAGCCTAGTCACTCAATCCCAAGAGTTAGCATCCAAGAGAACAAGACAAGGGTGAATCAGTTTTTAAATGTAGCTCTCCTGGGCCAAATGGCAGCTCCAGAGTTAACTTTCTGAGGACACTCCATGCTGTTCTCAGTGGCTGCACCAGTCCGCATTCCCACCAGCCGTGCACGAGGGCTCCCTTTTCTCCACATCCTCAGGACACTTGTTAATTTGTTGATGACAGACATTCTGACAGGTGAGGCGATATCTCATTGTCATTTTAATTTGCATCTTTCTCATGATTAGTAACTTTGAGCATGTTTTCATAAGTCTCTTGGCCATTTGTATGTCCACTTTGGAGAAGTGTCTACTTAGGTTAATTTGAATCAGTAATCCCACTTCTAAGAAGCTTGGAACACCAATCAGAAAGAATGGATGCACCTCTATGCTCATAGTGGCACAATTTACAATAGCTAAGATTTGGAATCAGCCCAAGTGTCCATCAGCAGATGAGTGGATAAAAAGCTGTGATACATTTACACCACAGAACACTATGCAGCTGTTAAAAAAGAAGTATCTTTGACCCTTTGAAACAGCCTGGAAGGGCCTGGAGGAAGACAAATATCATATGATCTCACTCAGATGTAGAATCTAAAGAACAAAATAAACTGGTGAACAAAATAGATTCAGAGACATAGAAGCATGGAACAGACTATGGAATCCAAGAGAGAAGGGGGTGGGGTGTGTGGTGGGAAAGAAATTAACCAAAGAACTTAAGTGCATGTGTGCACAAACCATAGACTCAGACAATAAAGTGGTGAAGGTCAGGAGTTGGGGACAGGTGTTGGCTAGATGAAGTCAATGAAGGAAAAAAGGGGACACCTGTAATACGTTCAACAATAAAGATATGTTTTTTAAAAAAGAGACAGGCTCAGAAGTCACATAAAGGACCGCAGGATTTGAAAGGTGGGGCATGGATGCCACCCCTGCATTGGAGGAGTGTCCAGGTTCCGCTGTACGAGGGTGGGACACCACAGGGCCATCCCTGGAAAAGACCACCAACAGGACCAGAGAGCAGCCCGGGCACTATGTATTGACATCAGACCTAGAGGACAGTTGCTGGAGACAAAGAGGGAAGTTTCATGATGATTCAAGGTCTGGCTCACCAGGAGATATAATTATTTACAACTTCTATGAGCCTCAGAATATAGAAAGAAAGAAAAAAGCGGACATAATTGAACACAGAATTAAAATCCACAATTCTAGTCAAATGTATATTTTTACAAAACTTGAGAGCTCAGCAACTGATAGAATGAGACAAAAAACCATTAAGAATAGGAGAAGTTTTATAGCTGGCAATAAATAGCCACAAGATGGATGGCACAGCGTAGGGAGCATAGTCAGTATTGTGGCAACTATATCTGATGCCACTTAGTAAGACATATGAATGTCTAGTCTCTATGCTGTATACCTGAAATTAATATAATAGTGCATGTCAGCTGTAATTTAAATAAATTAAAAAACATTTCTATAGGAAGTGTGAACAAAACAGTAAACATAATTAATCCAACTGACATTTATACACCATGTATCCAACAGTCACAGAACACACATTCTTATCATGCACACATAGCACCTTTACTGAGTCAAATTGCATACTGAGCATTGCTTCATTTATCAACACATTTTTAATGCTTAAAATTATACAAAACATGTTTTCTGACCAGTCAAGACTTAGGCTAGAAATCAATAAAAACAAAAATATATAATAGAAATTCAAATGAAAACTACAACTCAGTACTGTTACATCCTCACCAGACCATCTAAAAGTAAAGCCCAGTGATAGCAAATATTAATGAGGATGTGAAATCACTGGTGAGCGTCTAAATTAGTACCATGATTTGGAAGACTATTTCATAGTATCTACTAAGACCAAGCCTACGCCTGTCCTGTGACCCACAGGTTCACTGCTGGTCCGTGCTTCACAGAAATAAGTCCCTCTGTGCCCAGAAGAATGTTTTAGCAGCTATGGTGACTGAAGATATAGGATATTTGAACAACATGGCCAACTGTCTAACTAACTGTAGTCCAACTAAGTAACGTCTGCACATACATCGTATTGCCCTTGGTATGAAGAGCCTATCCCCTGGGTGTGGTGAGCGTCTCAGATTATTGGCTGGGGAAGGGAAGGCGTGAGACCTGGGAGTAAAGGCAGAGGGTCAATCTCCTTTTTCTGTTTCCTTGATCAGACTCAAACCCAGGACCCTTTAGTCCTTGGGCAGATGCTCTAGCCACTGAGAAAACTGGCAAGGGCCCTGTTTCCTGTTGTTTCTTGCCGAGTCGAAGTCCATTTCTTACTTTGGCTTTCTGAGTCTGAGCTTTCAAGCTTTGCAGCTTTTTGGAATTCCTTGGTGGTCATCAGGCCATCTCTCGAGGTGGCATTTCCATCCACCGGCAGAGACGCTGTTCCCATGCTGAGGTCTGCGTGCGGGAGTGGCGGGTGGACAGCTGGCTGTGGAGCGCCAGGTCTGAGCATCCTCAGGAAATGGCTCCTCCTGGCTACCCTTTCTCTTTAACGTTTCTTTTCCCTTGACAATCGCTCTGAGTCTGTGTGGTCACTCTCCCTGAGCGATGAACATTCAGAAACAGCTCAGAAACCTGTTCCTTTTCTGCAAAAGCCACATCAGAAAGACCCTCTGCCCGGGCCTCTGCCTGTTTCATTCCTAGGGCTCCCTTAAAAGGAAATGACCAGCTGTCGGCGTCTGGGTTAAAGGACCAATTCATTCCACTTGATTCTGTGTCCTGACAGCTTGTCAAGCGGCTTATACTGGTAGCTGCGGCTTTCAAACTTGGCCAATTATAAACACTGTGGGCTGTATCATTTGCATATCAGCCAGGGAGGGTGTTCTGGTGTGTTTACAAAAAGGTTTCACAACCTTATGCTGGTCCTTGCCCTGGCTGGTGCGGTCCTGTTTTTCCCAGATGCTGGGCTCGAACCAGCACATTGATTTTAGGTTCCACAATTGAGCCACGGTCTGCAATTTGGAAAGCACGCTTTGAAGAAAGCGGCATCCTCTTTTGCTCTGTGTTAGGACGCCTGTCAAACTACTCACTTTATGGTTGCTTTCTTCATTCACCCTCAAGGCTTTTAGCTGCTTCTTCCAGACCCTATGACGAGGCAGCTATGGATCCTAGATCCGCTCTCCCTGCCTGTCTTGTGAACAGGGAGCCAGTCTTTGGCGCTTCTCATCCCAGTGTGAGTGCTGTCTCATCTCATCTCAGGGATGAGGGCGATGTGGGTTGGCGGTCCAGATGTGGTCATAAATCAAAACCGCCAGGGCCAAGGTCTCCCTGACCTTGGAACAGACACAGGGCTGTGCTCAGGTCTCCCCTCCTTCCTCCTTTCTGGGCACTTCTGTCTGCTCCTCGGCGCCCACCCCTACCCCGGGCTTTCGGGTCCTCCCCCCACACCTTCCTGCATTGATGGTAAAACAGTTTCATGGCCTCCTCTCCCAGCAGTCGCTCAGGAAATGGCTCCTCCTGAGGGACGAGCTCCTGACCCCAGCAGCCGACACAGGTGCAGGGTGGGAGGGGATTGTCGCTGGTGTCCTGGGTCATCAGCCATTCCCCAGATTTGCTAAGGAGTTCTCTGTACCAGTCGCCACAAGGTATGGCACTTCTCCATCATTTCTGGTTTCAAATGGTCCTCATCAAGCCGCCGCCTCCGGGTTGAGGCAGGTGTGGTAGCAACACTCAGCTCCCCATGTTTGGCACTTAAACATAGTCCACACTGTCGGAAATCAACACTGTTAAGGGAAAATGCCTAGTGGAGGGCTCACAGGTGGACAATCCCAGGCTGGGATTCCGCTGACACCATCTACTGAGTCCTCCCAGGGCCTCTGCATACCTGCCAGGTGAGGGCTCTTCCTGACTCTTTTGCTTTCTGCCCTAGCCTGGAGGGCTGATCACAGACGCTAGAAAGCCTCCTCAGAATGCAGAGCCCTGGTGGACGGCAAAGGAAAAAAATCTACCTGGTGGGAGCAAGGGGGGCTGCCTGGAGGAAGAGCCTTGTCATCCCATAGGAAGAATTCCCAGCTCAATAACAGTAGTATAAGTAATATTAGTTATTATAAATAACATTATTTAATAATATTAACTTTTATTACTAATAAATATTGCTGAAATGGGACTCACATTTATATAAAATCTGAGGCTCTGACTGTAATTCTATAAGATGGTGATACTTGAGAACCACTGAAGTGTCCTGAGCCATTGCACAGAGGGATTGGGACTGTCCCCAGAGTGGGGCCACTCATTTTTCCCCTCATCTGCAGACATGTGGTGGCCGCTGGCATTTACAAAGTTCCGTATCACGATGAGGAGGAGAGTGCCTGGTGTTTGCTCAATTTTCACTTTCTAGTCTTGTAAGCACCGGTTCCCGCTATTTATTGCTGCTTAACAAGTTACCCAAACCCATAATGACTGAAGACCATGATTTTGCTCCCTTTCTGAGAGTCAAAAATCTGGGCAGGATTCCAGGAGCAGCTTGTCTGTGTTTCTCATAGTGTTGCTGTGGGGAGGAGGGGCAATGGGTGCAGGTTGCACCCTAAGAGGCTCGTCCATGAGGCTGGCTGTTGGCTGGGAGCCTGCAGGGACTGCTAACCAAGAGCCTTCCTGGCAAGGTGGTCATGGGCAGTCAGACCTCTTATAGGCAGCTCCGGCTTCCAGAGAGAGCAGCAAGCCAGGAGGAGACACAGGCCCAGAATATTCTATGGGTGAAAGCAGTCAAAAGACCACCCAGATTCCAGAGAAGTGGATTCATCTCTCTACCTGAGGAGGGTCCCAGGGCTGGGCCCCCTGTAATCCACCATAAGAAAACGTGCTGATTGCGACAGGCCTCCCAGCACATGCACATTTTGGCCTCAGGAGGGCAGAATGAGCATGGTCAGATGGAGGCAGGGCCCTGGTCTTGCTCCTGGAGCTAGTGACCACCATGTGGCCAGTACTTGTCCTAATGGCTGCAACTGTCCTATCCCTGTAAATGTGATGCTATTGAGTACAAGTCTAGTCAGAGGATCAGAAACTACCTATGAAGCTTTTATTCTGTGCAAGATATTGTGTGGGTGCTGGGCACCCAATCATCATCAAAACACCCAGCTATGTGCTAGCTGGTTGCTCAGTGGTTAGAGTGTTGCTAGACTGAGGGTTCTATTCCAGTCAAGATTCCATACCTCGGTTGCAGGCTCAATTCCTGGCCCCTGTCAGGGCGCATGCAGGAGTCAGCCAGTAGTCAATGTGTCTCTCTCACATCAATATTTCTCTCTTTGTCTCTCCCCATCCCTTCCAATCTGTCTAAAAATCAATGGAAAAAATATCCTCTGGTGAGGATTAAGAAAACAAAACGAAAAACAAACAAACAAAAACCACCCAACCATGGTTGCGCCTCCTAGAGGGTGTGGCCTAGTACAGGAGATAGGCACTTACCTGATGATGTCACAGGTAAATGTCAAAGTGCCCCTGATGAAGGGGGCAGCATGAGGCGGAGGCGAGGGAAGGCTTTTCGAAAGAAGTGATGGCTGACCTAAGATGAGAGATGGGTGAAGAGGGGAGGATGGAGCACCCAGCAGCAGAGATGGGCTTCAGCATAGTCCCTGGGCAGAAGGAACTCAGTGAGGACACACGGACGGAACCCAGATCCTGGGAGGAGCAAGGCCGGGATTCTTCAGGAACTTCCCTGGTGGTGTCATGTCCTGCTGTCCCCTGTGCGGTACGGGCAGGTCTAGCTGCATCTTGGGTAGAGTCCCAGGCTACTGCTGTCTTCTGGCACAGACACTACTTTCTTCATAGCCTGGCTGGCCCTGGGCACACCTTTCCGCCAGAGCTGGACTCTATGGGGTATCAACAACAAGATAATTACTCTGTTGATCCACCAACTCAGTTCAACTAACCCTGTCCTAACTCATGTTCACTCTGTCCAGTTCACCTGGATCCAAGCCATCCATCCTTCCACCCAGCCATGATTTCAATATGTATCTTTCGGGCACTTTCCTGTGTCAAGGTCTGTTGGGCCTGGGAATCCAGCTGAGGTCGCTTCGACCAGCTGCCTCCTGCTTCCAGTCTAAGAGGTGGCATATTGTGGTGGCAAGGAGATCAGATTTAGAGCGCGGTGCCCAGTGTTTGCAGCTCAGGCCTGCCACTCACTGCCTTGAGTAATTTTGTAACCTCTCTAAACTACAGTTTTCTCATCTTAAAGCAGGAAAAATAAGACCTAGTTTGCTGGAGTTTTGTCAGAATTAAATTTATAGAAGGCACTCAAAAAATGGTATCCATTCTCAACACAAAGGGTGAAAGCAGACCCAGGAACATCACTGGGGAATTTCTAAACACGGAGGACTAGAACAAGATCCCTATAAATAAAAATAGGTCAATTACAGAGATCAGGAAACACATTCACTTTAGACTTTTAAAAGCCAAAGGACAACGGGCAGAGGTTCTAGTTCCAGGTAATTCGACAAAGAGGCCCTCCACCTGGACCGGCTCACAGATGGCCCTTTAACAGCGGGTGGGGTGGCAGCAGCTGCCCAGGGCTTGTAAAGTAGACAGTGTCAGGCAGGTTGGGGAAGAAGATCAGAATCCAGCAAACCAGAGGCAGGTGTCCTTTCCTCCCCTGGGAGCTCAGCCTTGCCCAAGCCTGCGTAGCCTGCGGTGCCCACGAGGAGTATTACTAGGCAATAATAAAAGACACGCTATTGGTTCATGCACTAGAATGGATTGCTTTTAGGTGCACTTTGCTAAGCTCTAGAAGATCCCAGTTATATATGATTCTTTTACTGAGCATCCTGGAGAAGGTCCCAGTATTGGGACACAAACAGATCAGTGATGGCCAGGGATGGAGGGGCAGGGAGGGTGGGTTATACAGGGGCAGCATGGGGGAAGTTTTGTGATAGAAAAAGAAATGGTGTCCATTAAACCCTTTTACATTTTTATGAGTTTTTTTTTCTTTTCCTCTCTAGACCTAGGAACAACTAGGCAGAAAGAGACCCAAAGCTCATCCAACACTGGAAACGGGGATCCCATGGGGAGCAGGTCCCAACAGCCTTGACATTGACTTCAGTTGTTTTATTATATTCCTGGGTTCAGGCTAACCCTTGAGTTCTTGTGTCAGGATGAGGTTTGGGCATAGGAGCACATCTTCCTGCCCGTCCCCTCCCCCAACTTGTGCCAGCCTCCATCCTCACTCAGCCCATCAGCCCACTCCCTCCCAAGCAGGGATAAGGTAGGGGCAGAGAGGGAATGATGGCCCCTCCAGCAGGCCTGGCAGAGGCACAGTTAGGCATGTGCTCTGTGTTGACAACAGGGGACAGGGGACTAGGAAACCATGAGCAGCAGGATGTGCAAGGGTGGGAACAATAGAGAAAGTCAAGCTGCCTCACGTGGGTCCCCCAGCCACGGCCTGGCCCACCGTGTCACTACACATCAGCTCGCCTGGAGCCCCCTGGTCCAAGGGCAGAGGACGCTGAGCACAGCACCCACGCCCTGCACCCTCAGACCCCGAAACAGGAAGCACTCCCCCCCCACACCGTCTCCCATCCTGGTCACTTGTGGCTAAAACCCAGGTGTCTCCTGAGGAAGGAGCCTCAGCGCCATCTCATGGAGGCCCTCTCCCCCAGGTACTCGGTGGTCTCAGAGGCAGAAACAGAGAGCATTTTCATGGAGCCCATTCACCTCTCCTCAGCCGTGGCTGCCAAGCGGATCATCAGGGAAGGTAAGGCAGGCTGGCAGAGGCCAGTGGGAGCTGGGAGAGTCCTCAGGTCGCCAAGACAGGGCCAGTATGCTTCTCAGGCACTACCCATCCCATCGTAGAAGCGGAGCAGATCCCAAGCAGCCACCGCCCTCCTCCTTGCCTCTCGGGGCGGAGGCGGGAATCACCCGTGCCCTGTAGTGTCCCGCTATGTGAACAGTGCTCTGGTGGCACAGCTGCCTCAGGTTCCTGGGGTGGCTCGAGTTAGAGACACAGGCCAGGAAGTGGCTGGAGCACACAGAGTCCTAGAGGGCCGTCTAGGAGGGACCTGCATGGCTGCTGGGCCTGAGATGGTTTCCGACTGGAGTATGTCTGCGGAGGTGGTGGGACAGGGGTGTGGAGGAGTGTTACCATTTACACAGTAAATCCAGGAGCAGACAACATACCATATCTCATGCACCCTGATTGGATGGAGTCATCCTTCCTCCCATCAGTTTTGGGAAAATAATCTTCCAGAATTTCTTTCCTCCTTTCTCTTCACTTTGGCCTCAGGGTCTCTCCCACTTTGGGTGGCTTTGGCTTCTGCTGGGATCCACTGCTGGGGACCAGGACCCACACACGTTGCTCCTATACGTGGAACCCTGGTCTCTGTCAGTCGGACTAAGGTGTCAGCCAGCTTTCGTGAAATAAGGGGGGAGTGAGGGAAGCTGGTGTCTCATTTCCTACATGGCCCTGGCCGTGGCCCTGGTCCCAGTTCCAGTCCCAGTCCCGACAACAGTGTCCAGGCCAATGCAGGACCCCCTTAAGTCCTTCCTGGAGATTCTGCAGGCATTTCAGCCCATGCCCAGAGGCCTGGCAGCAAACTGGCCAAGAGTGGGCTCTTCCCAGGAGCAGGGAGCCTTGCTGTCCCAGCTCTGATGAGAACGCTGCCTGTCCCCCTAGAACTTGGGCCGCGGGGCATCAGGGCCGAGGCGGAGTGTCCGGGCATGCTGGAGTCCGCAGAGCAGCTGCTGATGGAGGACCTGTACCACCGCGTCCGGGAGAAGATGGATGACACCAGCCTGTACAACACCCCCTGCGTCCTGGACCTGCAGCGGGCTTTGGTCCAGGACCGCCAGGAGGCCCCCTGGAACGAGGTGGATGAGGTCTGGCCCAACGTCTTCATAGCAGAGAAGTGAGTCTGACTGCTGGGCATAGGCCCTGTCCTGTCCCTCTGGGTAGTGCCCGAGAGAAGTGAAACACCTGCCCTCAACTTTCACCAAAAGCCCCAACAGCTCCATCCAGAAACTTGGTGCTGCTGACCTTCTACCCAGCTCCCACCTTGGAGAAAGGCCCCACCCACCTATCTGCATGCAGGGATCCCCTCACCTCTATAGTTCAGCAAAGTGCTGGCCCAATGACCCTGTGCCCCTGCCAGGACTCTCAGCACAGCCTTGCCCTTCCAGGTGCCTTCTCGGGGCCTCCCTGCCTGACTGGAGCAGTGCCAGCACAACCCCCCTCATCACTGTTCCCCAACATCTGTACAACCATAGAAGGGGACAGTCGGAGTCACTGATGTCATGATTTTTACGTGTATTACCAACATATGGAAATGTTCACAACGTAGTAAGAAGATAATGAGGTGACATGATAATATAGATTCTCTGTGATGCTAATTGAAGAATATATAGAGAGATGTGTTTATAGCTTTTGCATAGGCAACAAATTAGAGCCAAGCATGATCAAATGTTAACAGTATTCCTCTCTAGGAGGTAGTTCTACAAGTGATTTTCATCTTCTTCTGTAGGGTTTTTTTTTGAGTTGAGCAGATGTTAGAGTAAACATTTATAGTTGTTATAATCAGAAATGAAATGCTATTTTTAAAAAGTGTATCAGCGGTTTCCAGAACAAACCTCAAAACATGCCCCATTCCCTCAGGGTCCTGCCAGGGCCTAAGTGGAGCTACAGCTAGTTTGTGGACCTAAGGCTTGCCAATCCGTTGGCTACTGACTGAGATGTTCTCCTGATGTAGTTACCTTCTATCCAGAAGCACAGGGTCACCTGGGCCCCAGGAGAACAGTAAGAAAATAGCTTTGGGTGGTGGGTCTTATTCCCCACCCTGCACTCAGTGCCCAGAACCTGATGCCCAGAGCTGGGCATCGCATCCTGAGCCATCTCTAATTAGCTCTGTAGACCCAGAAGCACCGCCACTGGGGTCACCAGGGAGGGACGCAGGGCATCTGCTGAGGTCCCACCTAAAGGCCTCTGCTCCTTCTTGGACAGCTCTGTCCTCGGGGCTCCTCAGACCCCTCCACCGCAGCAAAGAGCTTTGAGCTGGACGCTCAAGCCACTGAGCCCTGCGAGGTCCCTTTCTCCAGTCAGTCTGGGGAAATCATACAGCTCTTGGTTCATTTTGACAATCTTCAAATGGGGATAAGAGTAGTTTCTCTGTCTACCACTGAAGTGCATTGTCAGGACAGAATAACGTGCGTGAAAGAACTTTGGAGCGCACAGCAGTCCAGATCAGCGGGAGGCACACTCAGGTGATGGTTATTTTTGTCTGCCTTTTCTGTGTCTTGGTGAGTGTTTACTCCCAAGACCTAAGATTTTAGTTATTTATTATTTTTGTTAATCCTCACCTAGGATAATTTTTCCATTGATTTTTAGAGAGAGTAGAAGGGAGGGAGGGAGAAAGGAGCAGAGAAAGAGAAACATCAATGTGAGAGAGACACATCGATTGGTTGCCTCTCACAGGTGCCCTGACAGGGGCCAGGGTTGAACCTGCAACTCATGTACATGCCCTTGACCCGAAATTGAACCTGTGACCCTTTGGTGCACAAGCTCACACTCTGACCACTGAGCACACGGACCAGGACTTAA
>PVJN01051829.1:0-14350 GCA_004026805.1 Lasiurus borealis
CCTCAAAGGTTGAAATGAATTCTGGGCTAACTTAATCTGTAACTAGCAGTGTTTTCCCAGCTGGCTTCTTGTGTTCATCTCAATGTGAAATATTTGTATTCTGGCTTGTACCAACTATGTTAGTGTTTTCCCCTCTTTAAGCCCAGAAACATGTTATCCTTTCTTGCTTACAGAGTAAGGACTATGATGGGAACTTTGCCCAGGTGAGAGCAGAAGCCAGATAAGTAATCCACCAAAACATGAGCAGGTAATTGGAGCACAAACTCTGACAAGTGCTTAAGGAAGACTTTGTGAGGCAGTGGTAACACTTCCAAGTAAACCAAGAATTAGCTAGGGAAAAAAATGCAGCGATGGAAACCAGATAGGACTACAATTACCCTCAGGTCCATTGAATAAACAGGTTATTTTCTTTTGGAGGTAGCTGAACTCTCTTTAAAATGTGAGAATTCCCCAAGGATGTAGAGTTACATGACAGCAATGGCTCAGATAAATCTAAATGTTGGGAGGCAGCTTAGTAGCTCAGGACAATGAAAGAGCACAGCATCTGCACTCTTACGACCAAGTACAAACCTTGGCAAGCCTCTTACTTACCTTCTTTGAGCATCTTTTCCTCATTTAAAAAGTGAAGGAAATAAGAATAGCCAGTAATGTTCTTTCAGTATTCAACAGGATTAAATGAAATAAGTAAGTGAAGACTATTTATAAACTCTAAAGCATTATTTTTTTTTAAAAATCAAGAAACAACAATATCTATACAGATTTTTGGAATTTGTGTTTTAGACTGAGAAAAATATTTTCAAATAATTTATTTTATTCTGAAGAGAAAAAATATATATATTAATATATATATATGTGTGTGTATATATATATACATATATATTATTATTATTATTATTATTATTATTATTATTAGGCCTGGCCGGAGTGTCTCAGTGGTTGAGCCTTGACTTATTATGAACTGGGAGGTCACAGTGAGATTCCCAGTCAGGATTTTGGGCTTGATCCCCAGTGTGGGGCATGCAGGAGGCAGCCCGTCACTGATTCTCTCTCATCATTAATGTTTCTCTCTCTTCCTCTCCCATCCTCTCTGAAATCAGTAAAAACAACTGTTACCTCCTGGTTCATAAGTCAGTGCTCAACCACTGAGCCACATAGGCAGGACTACATTTAAATATATATATTTATATATATCTATTAGGTACCAAGGCTAGCTAGTCCCATGAAAAGTTAATTGAAAAAATTTTAATTGTGGTGCTTCTGTAACTTTCACTTTCTTTGCCAATCAAAGATTCTTATCTCTTTTCCAATTTCCCCCTACTGACTCCAAACTGACCAGGGCTTGTTAGTGACTCTGAATAGGGCTGGCAGTCTGTTGGACTAAAAGCATTTACCTACTCCTCTTTGATTTGCCAGGTGCTTCATGGCTCTACCTGAACCAAAACATTTCTCCTAAATATTCTTCTGCTGCAAATTTTCACTTTTAGTCACTAATGAGTTAAACTCCAAAGGTGTTAACTTTAGAAGGTCTAGGTTTAAATTCACTTTACCTTCCAGCTTTCTCCCTTTGAACATTAGTGTAGATAGGTTTATCAGATGAAGTAGTTGTCACTTTAAACCCTGAGGGCAAGAGATACTGGAGAGGTAAATTTTAATTAATGACGGGGAAGGAAAGAGGGAAAACTAGTTTCGGTATGAGTGGAGGAGAAACAGGGAAAGAGTGCCATTTGATGGGGAAAGGTATGCCGCATGAGGTTGACCCTCAGGGCGATGATACCAATGGAGAGGATGGGGAAAGTGTATGTAGTACTATATGGGTGTGGCACTGAAATCAAACTGCCTAATTCACAATTTTTACTAGGGCTGGTTTTGTCTGACTCATTTCTACTACTTGCCCTGGCAAGTTACATAACCACCTATTCACTTTGGATGAAGGGAGTATGGCACATAAGCATAACCCTTCTGTTGTTTGAAACTTAGCCATGTTTGAACATACACAGAGTAATTTAATATGAATATGCTGTCTTCTAAATTTGACCTACAGGGACTTGCCTTCGGGGGCATGACTGCTAATTTTGACCTTTTTAAGTGTTCTCAGACATGGAGGTTAAATCAGAAGTTAAGCTTTCTAGTTAATGTTCTCTTTTAAAGGGGATGATTTCACACTGAGTGAGCTGCTGTGCAAGAAAGTTGATCATTAAAGGTTTTAAGTGGAGTTGGAGTGTTAAATAAAACAAAGCACTACTTTGTGAAAATTTTCTTAAAAGCTGAGAGCCTTGATTTTTGCATTTTTCTCTATAATGTCTAATAGAAAACTTGGGAGGGAAATGGTCTTATCTACAGAAACTATCAGTTTAGGGCCAAATCCAGAGTGATGACATTCATATAATTGGGAAAAAAATGCTTTTTATAATCACGTGAAGAAAGAAAATATGTCAGAGAGTTGAAGATGTTAGGATGAGTAGCTCTTCGGCCCATCTAAAAAGTTAGAGAACTATAAAAAATTATACACATTAGCTGAAGTATTTTGTTTTTCCTAAAAACCTATCGTGCATTTATTAGCCAATCTTTCCTTAGGCAAGGCCATCTGACTATGAATCTGCTGTTGGGAGTTCCAGGTTGTCTTTTTCACATAAACCTTTCCCAAGTGCAAAATGTACAATGTTCTGTTTTGTTTTTTGTTAAAGGAAAGCTAGAACTAGAGAACATGTGTAAAATAATTTGAGTTTAGAATATTTCTACATTTGTGTAATATATTCCAGTTTTCTTGCCCCATGATATTTTGTGGCAATAATATATCTTTCCACAATATTCAGCTCTACTTTTTAAAAATTGTGGTAAAACAGGCTCTGGCTGGGTAGCTTAGTTGGTAGAGCATAGTCCCCATACACCAAGTTTTCAGATTCAATCCCCATTCAGGCCACATACAAAAATCAACCAAGGAATGCATAAATTAGTGGAACACAAATCAGTGCTTCACCACCACCATCCCCTTTACCCCCTCCTCTTTCTCTCAAAAAAAAAAAAATCAATTTAAAAACTATGGTAAAACTCATATAACGTAAAATTTACCCCTTCAGGCCCAAGCTGTTGTGATTCAGGTGGTTTCGCAGTGTTCCATGAGAGGTCACTGATTTGCTTCCCAGTCAGGGCACATGCTTCCAGGTGGACTTGACTTCCCAGTAGAGCCATGCAAGAGGTAGTGCAAAGACAGCCAATGGATGTTTCTCTCCCTCTTCCTATCTCTAAAAACTCAATGAAAACATTTTTTTAAAAATTTTTACCATTTTATCCATTTTTAACTTTCAACTTCATTTTCAATAGGAAAATATATTTTGCACTTATTTTTAATAAAGTATATAAAAATTAAATTACCTAATTTAATTATTATAATTATATTATAATTTTCATATTCATCATTTAAAAGTTCTCTAACCTCTCAAAATAGTTTCTAAATTATGCCAATAATATGAATTCAAAGAAGAATAAATTCTATTGCCTTTGATCAGAAAATATATTTCAATTACTCAGATTAGCAATAATAACTCACATTAAGAGTTTGAAAAACTAAAATAATTTATTTTTACATAAGCTTCATAAAGACAGAATTTTTGTTTTATTCACTTCTGGGTCCTTAGCTCCTAAACAGTACCTGTCACATAGTAGGTAGTCAGACACTATTAAGGGAATAAATGGCTCTTGGTAATAATTATAACTCAGATGGAGGAAGCATAAATGTGCAGTATACTATGATACAACCCACTGGTAGGCACTAAAAGACCACAGGCATTTGTCTCAGTGTTTTATAGTGGGAATGGAGAACATCAGTTAATCTAGGGTTTTGACTAAGTGGACGTCATTTAGTAGAGCTATTTTATTTTGAAAAATGTACATATATGTTTAGCAGGTCTTATACACAATACGTGTTCTATAAATATTAATATTTGTTTATGTTTGGTTAGTTTCTTTTTTCTTAATATATTTTTATTGATTTCAGAGAGGAAGGGAGCGATAGGAGAGAGAAAAATATCAATGATGAGAGAAAATCATCAGTCGGCTGCCTCCTGCATGCTTCACACTGGGGATTGAGCTGCAACCTGGGATTGTGCCCTGATCTGGAATCAAACCATGATCTCCTGGATCATAGGTTGATCGATGTTCACTGAGCCACATTGGTGGGCTGGTTGCTTGATTCCTTTATTATCTATATTTATATCTTTATATCTGTATCTTATTTGTATCTGTATCTACATCTACATCTACATCTACATCTATATCTTTATTGATTTCAGAGAGGAAAGAAGAGGGTGAGAGAGATAGAAACTTCAATGATGAGAGAGAATCAGATTGGCTGCCTCCTGCACACCCCCTACTGAGAATCAAAGCCACAGTCTGGGCATATGCCCTTGGCTAGAATCAAACCTGGGAACCTTCAGTCCACAGGCCGAAGCCCTATCCACTGAGCCAAACTGGCTAGGGATAATTTCTTTATTCTTTTTACTTTGCTGAGGGATTGAGAGAGAGGGAGAGGGAGAGAGAATAAGAGAGAGGAGGGGGGGGAATAGAGAGGAGATTAAGATGGAGTGAGAGAAGAAAAGAGGAAGGGCAAAGAGAAGAACTTTTATATAGTTTTCATATTCATCATTTAAAAGTTTTTTAACCTCTCAAAATAGTTTCTAAATTATGCCAATAATATGAATTCAAAGAAGAATAAATTCTATTGCCTTTGATCAGAAAATATATTTCAATTACTCAGATTGCAATAAGCATTCTCTTGCTTTGTTGTTGTTTTGAATGATCCTCTTTCTCTTGTCTAGTTCTCTTAATGGGAAAGTCTTCCCAATACCATGAATGATAACTTGAATTAAGTGAAGGGTTAAGTTAGCCACAAACCTCTTTTAGGCAAAAATCACCATCTTTAAAACTTGTCAGCTTGAGGAATGGACTGGGTTCCAATTACATTAATAACAAATTTAGCTTCATCTGCTCTCATAGGCCCTCCAGACTCCTGAAAGTTTCTCACCTATTCCCCAGATTTCCAGGATTTCTCAAGAGATAATTCATGTGTGCTTTGTAATGTTGGGCTTTGATGTTGTATTCAAACGTTTCCTGAAAATTGAGTTCCTGAACATCACTTGAGTCAGAAGCTTGTCACTTCCATTGCTGTTGGTAGAGAAATGATGGTGTCAAGGGGTTGTCTCTCAGTGCTCCCATAGCTGCCCACCAATGAGACAGAGGTGAGGTGGACCCAAATGCAGAGGGAGGCCTCAACTGTGCTCTTGTCACCCAGTTCTTGAAGCAGCACTATTTGTGTTCATTATTAGATCACAGCCTCGACTAAAATTAACTATTTTAAGTGAATGGAGGAGAAGGAAGAAAACCACAATGCCATGCTTTTCTTTTACTGCATCATCCTACACACACACACACACACACACACACATTCACTCAACACACACACATACTCACTTACACACATACTTTTTCCCATTCTTCAGCCAAAAGTAAAAGTAGTTCTATACGTAAACTCATTCAGATAGATGCCTTTTCAGCACAACCAGACTCTAATAATCAGAATATTGTAGGAAGATGCAGTGAGTGGGTACATTCTCTTTAAGATAAGAGCGCTATCTTATAAAGATAGTCATTTATTTACTTCAGGCATCTGACCATGTTTTTTCCAGTAGAGTATGAATTATTTGAAGATAGTGCATCAAAAAGGCTTTACATACTAGAATATCTGAGAAGCAGCAGCTTAAACAGAAAGGATTATTTTCTCACAATTCCAAGTTAGGCTCATTGCAATTCTCTTTGCCTTCCTCATGTAATCTATAAAAGGACTGCTGCAACACCAGATATCTGATCATCTTTTAAGAAGTAAAGGATGGAAAAGTGTGGTGTTACCCTTGGTTGTTCATATATTTATATACCAGATGCCAGGTGCAAGAAATTCATTCCGGGGGGGGGGGGGGGAGTGTCCCTCAGCCTGGCCTGAACCCTCTCCAATTTGGGACTGCTGGCTCCTAACTGCTCACCTGCCTGCCTGCCTGGTCACCTCTAACTGCCCTCCTTTGCTGATCTGGTGGTCCCTAATTGCTTTCCCCTGCCAGCCTGATCAGCCATAACCGCTTCTGCCTTAGCCTGTGCCACCGTGGCTTTGTCTGGAAGGATGTCTGGAAGATATCCAGTCTAATTAGCATATTACCCTTTTATTAGTATAGGTAACTTTTCCCAAAAGATTTTGCTCCAATACTCTTTCACTTACATATAATTGGTCAGAATTGTGTCCTCCTAATTACAAGGAAAGCAGGAAGGAGAGTAGTTAGTTTTTCTAGTCTCTAGTGCAGGGAGGCACAGAAAACAGCATTTGGAAATATATATTGGTTTATGTACGCAATCATCAGTGTCTGAACTTGAATATCACCAGCATGGAGGTACTATAGGCAAAGTTAAGGTTCAGGGGACAATGATTGTAAAGTGAACTGTTATATGGATAACTTTTTCTATGGAATCTTTAAGTAAACAAACAAAGACTTTAAAAACTATGTCAAGTTAAAACAAAATTTTTAATGAATTGTTTTTAAAATAATGCAATATTTTCATTAAATATATTTATTTTTAACATCACCTAAACAATTGTATTAAAAACATGCTCAACTATGGCCACAGTAGTAAGATTAAAGTATAAATATAAGTCAACTAAAATGCAAAAATCTTATAAAAAGGAATTACATTTTATGTACAATATCATTGGTTTCTCAGTTCCTATAGAAAGTTTCCTATCAAATTACTAATATTTTCAAGGTCCATCAGTTTAGTTCCCAATTTTTTGATGGTCATCAGTGCCAAGCCACTGCCTCTCTCTTTCCCCACAGTGTCATATAATTGTGTTTTTGTAGATGACATAGATGATTATTTCAGTCTTACTCTAGTTATAGATTAAGCCAAGTAAAATATAATAGCTCTAAGGTACAAGAAATCTATTTTGGAAGGGAAATCAAAGAGCTAAAGTAGCTAATTTGATATGATCATGAATGAAGGTAAAATTTGTATAGTTTTGGTAAAACCAAATTTCTGAATTTATATTTGCATAAAATTTGCAAGAACCCTTATTTAATCCTGTTTCATACTACTATTGTATTCATTCTCTGAAAAGCAGAGAATGTATTTATATTAGTTATATGGCATCTAGCCCTTGAAAAATATTTTATACTGTACTTCTAAAAATATTTTTAAAAAATGTATTAGCTAATTTACCCTGGACTTTTAAATTTCTCCTTCTAAAAAAGGGTTGTTTTTGTTTGTTTGTTTGTTTTTTACTTTGAAAGAGCTAGGGATTATTTTTGGCTTACCTTTCCCATTCTTCATAAGTGAATTTTAAATTTGTTATTATTTTCATGTTTTCAGATGATAAATATTTCTTATGTTTTTTAAGACAAAGAAAAAAGCCTATAGATTCATTATGAAGCTCTTCATAATTCCTATTATACTTGGCACCAGACTAATATTTTAACAAGAAAATAAATTCCTCTTTGGGTATCAATTCACATATCGCTTCATTTACATGCCACCTCAGTGTTTGAAGATATGCATGAACAACTCACTATGTTTTCATAATTTCTAGAAACTTGTCATTGCCAGCTAACAGCAAGCAAAAACATGCAATTAAACGATTATGTTTTGTTTATTTATATTAATAATATTTTAATTGGTATTCAAAGATGCATGAATATAGATTGTATAAAAAATTTCACATCCTTACACCTATCTTCATCAAAAAGCAGCAGACGTACACATAATAACAAACAACTAAAAGAAAGATAACTTGGCTATGCAAAACTGAACAAGAATAAACATACAAATCTGTTCAGCCAGAATGCCCGCTGGGAGGATTTGATATCACTGAAATATCATTGGTGGAGTTTGGATGAAGTGCTTACTGTTTTTCTTTGTTTTTGTTTTCCTGCTTGTGAATATACATAATTTCATGCCACAATCTTGTTTTAATTTTCTTAGAGGGCTAATATAATCTGAAGTTGATAGTTTTTCACCATATTTCTGATACCACATCATTATTTTTTTTGCTTATGGTAGTTATTTAGTAGCTATTTAACTTCAAATTATTTTACACATATTGATTTTTTTCCCCTCTCCAGTTGGAGGCATGCAACTAATCTTTCCCTTTCTGTAGACTTAAAAACAAACAAACAAACAAAAAAAAACAACTGATGGTGTGACCCTGAACAAATCACTTTAGCCTCTTTGTGCCTCAGTTTCTTCATTTATAAAATGGATGTTACCCCCTAGATGGTTAGAGCATTGGCCTGCAGACTTAAGGGTTCTTGGTTCGATTCCAGTCAAGGGCACATGCTCAGGTTGTAGGCTCCATCCCCTCTAGGGAGCATGTAGGAGGCAGCCTATCAATGATTCTTTCTAGTCACTGATGTTTCTATCTCTCTCCCTCCCTCTTCCTCTCTCTTCCTCTCTAAAATCAATAAAAATATATTAAAAGTAGGACCCCCCAATACTCTTTCATAAAACAAACACACAAACTAATAAATGTTACAACAGTACTTATGCCATGGAACAATAGTTCTAGCTTAGTGTCTGAGACAAGGTTGTGTCCATATAACTTGACAAATTTAAACAGACGTGGTGCAACACTTCTGAATGTTTGCTAGGTCATCTCCGTGTTCTGGGAAGCATGTTGAGTCCATAAAAGCCAAAGTAATTTTGTTCTCACTTGAAATAGAAGAGGGATAGTAAATTTAATGTTTAGCTCCACAAGGATTATATTAATTTGGATTAAAAAACCATACATTAAGAAAATCATTGACCATAGAATAGTCTATGGACATAGAATAAGCTTTTCTCTTGGGAAGAATCTTTTTTTTATTAAAAAAAATATGTTTTTATAGATTTTAGAGATGAAGAGAGAGATAGAAACATTTATGATGAGAGAAAATCATTGATTGGCTGCCTCCTGCTCAACCCACACTGGGGATTGAACCCACAATCGTGCCCTGCCCCTGGAATCAAATGGTGATCTCTATGTTTATAGGTCAATGCTCAACCACACCAGCCAGGCTTTTGGGAAGAATGTTAAAAGGGCCACAGAGAACCTAAATGTCCATAGATAGACAATTGGTTAAAGAAGATTTTATACACACACACACACACACACACACACACACACACATATATATACACATATATACATATATATACACATACATATATGTACACATACATATATATATATATATATGTATATATATATATATATGAATAGAATATTACTCCACCATAAAAGAGTAGAATTTTACCATTTACAACAACAATTTTACCATTTGTGACAACCTAGGAAGAATTATGCTAAGTGAAATAAGTCAGAGAAAGACAACTACCATATGATTTCATTTATATGTGGAATATGAAAAACAAAATAAAGGAACACAAAAAAGAGAAACAAACTTATAGATACAGAGAACAAACTGATGTTTGCCAGGAGGGAAATGGATTGAGGGGCTGAGTGTAAAAGGTGAAGGGAAGAAAAGAAGTACAAACTGGCAGTTACAAAATAGTCACAGGGATGTAAAGTACAGTATAGGGACTATAAACAAAATATTGTAATAACTATGTTGGTGCCAGATGGGCAATTGTCTTATTGTGGGGATCATGTCGTAGGTTATATAAATGTCTAACCACTATGTTATACATCTGAAACTAATATTGAATGTGAACTGTAACTGAAGAAAATGGGGCAGACCTTGGAGAAACTCACCCTCTCCTTTGATATCACAGTTCCAGGCCAAGTTAGCCTGACTGCAAAGCCCTGTGAAAAAGGGTGTTCATGGGTTAACTTGGGGGATGGTTATCTGCTGCATTTTTCGTTCTCTCCTCTATCAAGCCCCCATTATGGGTGCCACTCAAAGAAATGAGCCCTTCAGGTTGCATAGGGTTTGAATATGCAAAATAGGAGGTGGAGAGAGAGAGAGAAGGATTTAATTATTTACACAATTCCAAGACTCTTAGCTTACCATTACAATCTTGTTGAAAAAAGATTTTACTGTATGAGATTACTTAGATTTTTATCATTTATTCTACTATCTTTGACTGTACTAAAATGATATTCTTTAAATATGAGAAATTAGAATACTACATAAAGTAGCATATTATTTAAAATGTAAGTAATTGCTATTTAGCAGTACAGGAAAGATACAAAATTTAATCAAATTTAAAACTACTGATTTATTTTTATGCAAGGAATACTGTTAAGTTTTATTATGAATTTGTTTTCAAACATACTATTTGTTAAAGGATACATTTTCTTTAAGTTGGCTTAACTAGAGACTTTTAAAAAACATATAAAGTACACACTTAATTTAAAAAATACTTTTAGTGTTCCTGAGAATGGAAAAACTTTTAAAAAATTATAAAATGATTATTATAGTATGGAATACATACAGAACCTTAGGTAGGATACCTGAGGAGAAAAAGTAGAGGTGGGGAAGAGTCATGCAGATGATTTGTTTCTCTAAGAGTCGAGTGAGATAATCTACTGGTCTAATGTATGGCTGTAGTAATGACATAAACTAGGCATCTCTCTTTCTCTTCTCTGCCGAGTACCCTGTTAAAGATATATTGTTATTGGCACAAGATATTGGAAGTTGTGTGAATTTCTGTTAAATTTGTATTTTCTATATGGAGTTTTAAACATTATGTGATATTTGTGACTTTAAAAAGTTATTAAGAATAATGTCATCTTCACTTCACTTGCTGTCAATGTTTTTTAAAATAGCTTGTTACTTCACTATGAATTTTTTTTATATGTAATGATGGAGTTAGTAGTCTGTCATTGTCTATAAAGTATTTTTTTTTTTTGTTTGCCTATATTAAGGTCTGAAATAGCTTTTTGGTTAGGAATCTGGATCTTCAAGATTTTCTGTCTGAAACACTTCATTAAGTTGCAAGTTGGAACTTGATGTACAAGATGACAATCAAGATAAAAGTTCTCTCTTTTTTATTTTTTTAAAATATATTTTTATTGATTTCAGAGAGGAAGGGTGAGGGAGAGAGGAATAGAAACATCAAGGATAAGAGAGAATCATTGATCAGCTGCCTCCTGTATGCCTCCCACTTGGGATTGAACCTGCAACCTGTGCCTTGACTGGGAACTGAATGATGACCTCCTGGTTCATAAATAGATGCTTAACCACTGAGCCATGCCTGTTGGGCAGCAATCCAGTTCTTTTTTATATTATTGTGCTGGGAACTGGAAATTCAGGCTTTTAGTTTAGGGAAATTCTCTTGTAATATAATTTAATTAATTCCTGTGCCTGACCCCCACTTCTCCAATATCTCTGCTCTCACTTGGTGAAGCTACCCATTAACTATATATTGAACCTCTATTTTTCTTATGCCTCCTACTCTCCGCCTCAGTTTTATCTTGTCCCCTATATTTTCTGAGAGCTGTTAAAATACCATCTTTGACCCAGATCACTGTGATTTTCAAACTTTACTGATTGAAATGCAATATGGTACAACCTTGTTGGAAAACAACTTGCTACTTTCTTATAAAGTTAGACCCAGCTTCATGGAAATGAGACCTGTGCAACTAATAAGGCCTCATGCTCAGAAAAGCTCCATGCTTGCTTAAATGTTCTGCTGGTGCTATCTTGAAATTCTAAATAACTTTTATCTTTGAACTTGGGTTTTATAATTATAGTTTATTGGAACACTGGAACATACTCAGCATATCTGCCAGTACTTGTTGTCTTATTAGAATATAGTGTTCAAGATGTCCCATAAACATAACTCTAGTACACCCATGATGCATGAGTGTTCACTGGGACTCAAATGTAGTACAGCTACACTGAGCAGGTTACATCTACACTGAGTAAGCAGGGACAGACAAATTTTCTGCTTGAGCCAGAATTCTTTCTATTGTAGAAAAATGGCAATGGCAGTCTAAGAATAACTTCTGTTACTTGCCAGTATTTGCCAAACACTTATGCTGAAAATGGTGATGCCAATAAGCGCAAAACAGAGAGTGTTGGCAGAATATGATGAACTAGTCTTGGCTGGATAGCTAAGTTTGTTGGCGCATCATCCCCAGGTGCCAGAGTTACCAGTGTCATCCCAGGTCACGGCACATACAAGAATCAACAAATGAATGCATAAATAAGCAAAACAACAGACTGGTGTTTCTCTCCCTCTTTCTCTTTCTCTTCCTTCTTCTTCTTCTCTCTCTAAAAACAATAAAACAAAAACACACAAAAAACCTCAGCCCTATCCAGTTCTGCTCAGTGAATAGAGCATTAGCCAGCTGACTGAAGGGTTGCAGGTTCTATTCCAGTCAAGGGCATATGCCTCAGCTGCAGGCTTGATCACTGGCCTTGAACAAGGTGGGTGCATTAAATTATAATACAAGAGAATTTCCCTAAACTAAAAACCTGAATTTCCAGTACCCAGCATAATAATATAAAAGTTCTCTCTTTTTTATCTCATTGGTTGCCTCATATTCATATTTCTCTCTGTCTCTCCCCTTCCTTCTACTCTCTCTAAAAATCAATGGAAAAATATCCTTAGGTGAGTATTGACCAAAAAATAACAAGTAAAAAAAAAAAATGAAGTAAACAACTGTGGTATTTCCACTGTTTTAGTAAAAGCAAAATACATATGAACTACAAAATATTAATTGTATATTTTAACTAGAGGCCCAATGCAGGAAATCCATGCAAGAGTAGGCCTTTCTTCCCTGGCTACCAGCACCGGCTTCCCTCCAGCACCCAGGACCCAGGGTTCCCTGGCAACCTCGGCAACATCCAGAATGTTGTCCAGAAGGACATCTGGTCTAATTAGCATTTATTATTATAGATTATTATGTATGTTAATTAAATGCTCTCATATTTGCATTTCAAACTGCCCTTTGCACAATATAAAGATGAATGCTAAAATTAGGGCTAGTAATTTAAATTTAAATTTTTTCATTTCTTAGAAAAATATTAAATAACAAACAAACAAATAAATAAATAAACAAACAAACCACCATGGCAAATCAAGAGTGACTGAGGAAGAAAGGAAAAAGCTTTATAGTTTAGTATTTAAAAAATTAAATTTATTGGGGTAACATTAGTTAATAAATATATGATTTTCAGATGTACAAGGTTATAATTCAACATTTCTGTGCTCTATTGTATGCTCCTCACCCCCAATCTGGTCTCCTTCCATTACCATATATTTGACTCCCTTTACCCACTTCACCCTCCCCTCACCCTCTTCCAATATGGTAACCACATTCTGATGTCCATATTTGCAAGTTTGTTTTGTTAGTTATTACTGTTTGTTTTATATCCCATATATGAGTGAAACTATACAGTTTTTGTTCTTTTCTGTTTATTTTACTAAGCACAATACTCTCAAGATTAATCCATGTATTTTTAATGACACTTTTTTCTTTTTTTCCCTTTCTTTCTTCCTTCCTTCCTTCCTTCCTTCCTTCCTTCCTTCCTTCCCTCCTTCCCTCCTTCCTTCCTTCCTTCCTTCCTTTCTTCCTTTCTTTCTTTCTTTCTTTCTTTCTTTCTTTCTTTCTTTCTTTCTTAAATTAAATCTTTATTATTCAGATTATTACATTTGTTTCTCTTTTTCCCCTCCATAGCTCTCTTCCACCCGGCTACCACTCCTTCCTCTACCCTTAACCGCCCCCCCTTGACCTCATCCATAGGTGTATGGTTTTTGTCCAGTCTCTCCCTGCATCCCCCCCATCCCTTCCTCCTGAGAATTATCAGTCAACTTCCTTTCTGTGCTCCTGATTCTATTTATTCACCAGTTTATTCTGTTGATCACATTTTTAATTCACTTAATTTTTAGATTCACTTGTTGATAGATACGTATTTGTTGTTTATAATTTTTTATCTTTTACCTTTTTCCTCTTCCTCTTCTTAAAGAGTACCTTTCAGCATTTCATATAATACTGCTTTGAAGTTGATGAACTCCTTTAGCTTTTTCTTATCTGTGAAGCTCTTTATCTGCCCTTCAATTCTGAATGATAGCTTTTCTGGATAGAGTATTCTTGGTTGTAGGTTCTTGCTATTCATCATGTTGAATAGTACTTGCCACTCCAACCTGGCTTGCATAGTTTCTGTTGAGAAATCAGCTGACAATCATATGGGTGCTCCCTTGTAGGTAATGAACTGTTTTTCTCTTGCTGCTTTTAATATTCTCTCTTTGTCTTTTGCTCTTGGTATTTTAATGATGATGTGTCTTGGTGTAGTCCTCTTTGCATTCCTTTTATATAGGGTTCTGTGTGCTTCCTGGACTTGTAAGTCTATTTCTTTGACCAGATGTGAGA
>PVJN01051830.1:0-14323 GCA_004026805.1 Lasiurus borealis
GGTTAATGTTCTTATCCACTTTTTAACCAATGAGAAATCGAGGCTCAGGGAGATAAGGTGCCTCTTTGCTCTGCGTGTAGGAGAATGGGCACCTGATCTGGCAAAGTTGAATAATACAATTTTACAACAATAAAAAGCCCAAAACTCAGTGGGCCTCTGACTCAACGAAAGCATTTCACTTACTCATTTTTAAGGGGGGAAAAAATGGATATTTGAACTTTCTAAGGTCATAGATACTGGATTCTCTTGGGAGGTCTGTATGAATAATCCAGAGAACAGTGTAGTAACCAATAAAATCAATATATGCTAGTGGCCACTTACATGTTTATGGCTAAGAATATTGACATGTACCAGAATCCTAATATCTTATGTTCTTCTTCTGCACCTTTGGCTTCATTGACCCCTCTCCCTCTCTCTTGAAACTGGATTTCCCTTAGAATGCAGCGCGGAGGTGTCTTTTCACTTCTAGGATTGTTCTTGGTCACCTTTTCTTGCCCTTCCTGTATCCTACAGGAGAAGGCTAAAATGTTTCTTCAGGATTTCCATTCCTAACCCTTTTCTCATCTTTCTCTTCACCTGTTTCCCTGGGACACTTGTTTAAAAATATAGACCTGCTTAAAAATTTCCTTAGTAGCCAAAGCTGGTTTGGCTCAGTGGATAGAGCATCGGCTTGTGGACTAAAGGTCCCTGGTTCGATTCTGGTCAAGGGTATGTACCTTGGTTGCAGGCACATCTCTGGTGGGGGGTGTGCAGGAGGCAGCTAATCATGTTTCTCTCTCATTCATGTTTCTAACTCTCTATTCCTCTCTGTAAAAAATCAATAAAGTATTTTTTTTAATTCCCTTAATACACTATGTTTTGACAACTCTCCTCTGAGCTCCAGATCCATATTACTCTACACACCCCCAGGCATATTGGGCCCCAAACTCAAGTCCTAAACAGAAGTGCCCAAATTTCTGTGCCAAATCTCACTGGCACTGTGATATTAGAAGAAGACATTTAGTCTTTCACCCATAAACTATAGGTCTTCATAGATCCCCTTTGTCAAATTGAGAAAGTTCCCTTTTATTCCAATTTTGCTCAGAATTTTTATCATGAATGAATATTGTAGAATATTTTCTCTGTGTCTATTGAGATAATCATATGGTTTTGATTTTTTTCAATGTATTATGATAAATTACATTGATTTTGAAATGTTAAATCAGCCCTGCATTCTTGGGATAAATGTAAAGTATTGGATTGAATTTGGTAAAACTTTGATTTTGAATTTTTGCATCTATGTTCATGAGGAATATCAGTTTGTAGTTGTATTGTAATATCTTTGATTAGTTTTGGTATCTGGGTAATGCTGGCCTCCAAAAATGAAGTTGAGACTTTTTGTAGAATTATTTCTACAAAGAGTTCCTTATATTTTTGGTGGACTTCACCAATAAGGCCATCTGAGCCTGGACTTTCCTTTGTAATAATAATTATTTTATATATATTTTTTTTTTCAAAGAGAAATGGAGAGGGTGAGAGAGAGAAACATTAATAATGAGAGAGAGTCATTGATGGGCTGCCTCCTGCACATTCCACATTGCGGATTGAGCCTGCAACCCGGGCCATGTGCCCTGACTGGGAATCCAACCTTGACCTCCTAGTTCATAGGTTGATGCTCAATCTCTGAGCCATGCCGATGGGCTAAAATAAGGTTTTTAATGACAAATTCCATTTTTAAAAATAGATATAGGGCTCTTTATATAGGTGTGTGTGTGTATACCTATGTGTTCTTTAGGATATCTTTTCTTTTAGCTTTGCCAATTTGTGTCTTTCAAGGAATTTCAGTTTCATCTAAGTTGTCAAATTCATATGTATAATGTTATTCATAATATTTGCTTTTTATCTTTTAAATATATACAATCTGTAGTGATGTCAACTTCCTCATTCCTGATATTGGTAATTTGTGTTTGTTCTATTTTTTTTTTTTTCATCAGTATGGCCAGAAGTTGACCAATGTTATTGATTCTCTAAAAAAATAAACAAACAAACAAAAAAAAACAGCTCTTAGTTTTACTTACTTTCTCTATTGTTTTTCTGCATTCTAGTACATTAATTTCTTTCATCTTTATTATGCCCTTTATTCTGCTTGCTTTAATTTGCTAGTTTAAGTATTTTTCTAGTTTAAATTGGAATCTGAGATCATTGATTTGAGACCTTCTTCTTTTCAACTATAGGTATTTACCTCTGTATATTTATCCGTAAGCAGTGCTTTAGTAATACCCTGCAAATTCTTATATATCATTTTCATTCTTTTCTAAATAGTGTCTAAATTTTTTATTAATTTCTTCTTTGATCTATGGGTTATCTAAAAGCATGTTATTTAGTGTAAAAATATTTGAAGATTTTCCAGAGAACTTTCTGTTATTGATTTCTTATTTAATTCCATTTCAGTCAGAGAAAATATTGTGTATGACTTAATTTCTTTTACATTTTTTAAGATTTGTTTTTATGGCTTAGAATATAGTCTATCTTGGTGAATGTTCTGCCATTGTTTTGTGGAGTGTTTAATAAAGGCAAATAGATTAAGGTGGTTGATAGTATTGTTGAAGACTATTATATTCTTTTTTAAAACTTTATTAATGTATTACATGTATACGTATCTTCCCATTGCCCCCCATCACTCCCATGGATACCCTAACCCCCCCGTGTCTTGTGTTCATTGATTATGCTTTTATGCATGCTTACAAGTCCTTTAGTAGATCTCTTCTCTACCCCACTTCTCCCTAAGAGACTATTATATTCTTTTTTTAAATTTTAATAAATCTTTATTGTTCAGATTATTACAATTGTTCCTTTTCTTTTCCTCCATAGCCCTCCTCCACCTGGCTCTCACCCCACTCTCTGCTCTTACCTCCCCACCATTGTCCTAATCGTCTCTCCCTGCACCTCCCCTCACCTCTTTCCCCCTGAGAATTGTCAGTCCACTCCCTTTCTATGCCCCTAATTCTATTATATTCACCAGTTTATTTTGATCATCAGATTTTTAATTCACTTGATTTTTAGATTCACTTGTTGATAGATATGTATTTGTTGTTCATAATTTTTACCTTTACTGTTTTCTTCTTCTTCCTCTTCTTAAAGAATACCTTTCAGCATTTCTTATAATACTGGTTTGGTATTGATGAACTCCTTTAATTTTTTCTTATCTGTGAAGCTCTTTATCTGCCCTTCAATTCTGAATGATAGTTTTGCTGGGTAGAGTAATCTTGGTTGCAGGTTCTTGCTATTCATCACTTTGAACATTTCTTGCCACTCCTGTCTGGCCTGCATCGTTTCTGTTGAGAAATCAGCTGACAATCGTATGGGTGCTCCCTTGTAGGTAATTAACTGTTGTTCTCTTGCTGCTCTTAATATTCTCTGTTTGTCTTTTGCTCTTGGTATTTTAATTATGATGTATCTTGGTGTGGTCCTCTTTTGATTCCTTTTGTTTGGGGTTCTGTGCGCTTCCTGGACTTGTAAGTCTATTTCTTTCACCAGGTGGGGTAAGTTTTCAGTCATTATTTCTTCAAATAGGTTTTCAGTATCTTGCTCTCTCTCTTTTTCTGGCACCCCCATAATTCTGATGTTGGTACACTTGAAGTTGTCCCAGAGGCTCCTTACACTATCTACACATTTTTTTATTCTTTTTTCTTTTTTCTTTTCCAGTGGAGTGTTTTTTGCTTCTTTGTATTTCAAATCTTTGACTTGATTCTTGTGTTCCTCTAGTCTGCTGTTAGGTTTCTGTATAATATTTTTTATTTCAGTCAGTGTATGTTTAATTTCTAGTTGGTCCTTTTTCATCTCCTCTTGGGTCTTGCTAAATTTATCCAATTTTTCTAGGAAATTCTTTAAAAACCTTATAACCGTGGTTTTGAACTCTATATCTAGTCGATTGTTTTCTTCTGTTTCTGTTCTTTTGTCTCTGCATATTTCGCTGCTTTCCTGAGTTAGTAGTTTTATTTGCTAGGTATCCTATGTGGCCCAGTAGCTCTGCCTCCCCAGTTTCCTGAGGTGGACTCTCTTGGTGCACCCCTTTGTGAACTGTGTATATAGTCTTGTTGTTAATTCTTGATTGTTGTTGGTATCACTGGGGGGAATTGACCTCCAAGCCAATTGGTTGTGACGATCAGCTGTGTCTGCGCATGTGTGCTTGCCTTCGGATCTCTGCCTTTCAGGTTCCCTTGAGTTTTCATGCTCTCTAGGCACCCATATGAGTCTGGGTCCCCAGGGTCTCTCCCGAAACTGGGGTTCAGTGCAGTTGGACCTGGATTTCAGTGCTATTGTGAGGTTCTGTGTCGGAGACCAAATGTTGTTCTCACTAGGTGGATGTAATTGTTCTCACTAGGTGGATGTAATTGTTCTCACTAGGTGGATGTAAACAGGAGGCCAGAGGGCTGGCCAACCTTAATTGCTCTGAAAGGTCAGAGCTGATTACTCGTTGTTTACTCGAAACTGTCTGTATCATGTTAATTTCTGTTATTTCCTGCCTATAGGCTAGGGGTGTGTCCCAAAGCCTTAATAAAAGGGAGAAGAAGGCCAGAGCAAGATGGTAGTCCTTCCCACTAGAGGAAGGCTCCTGCCTGGCCCCCCAATATCGCCAAATTAATATTTTCTAGTCTCTTATTTCATTTGCGTGCGGCCTCCTTCAGAACCCGAACCCTGACCCGGGAACCCTGAACCACGCGGGACATGGAAAGAGGTTCCCACAGTTCTGTTTTCCTCCCACTAGAGAAATCCAGCAGCACAATCAGCAGTCAGCACTCTGTGTGTCCACGTTTATGCGCCCCAGACCTCTGTCTTTCATGGCTTCCCTAAGTTTCCCTGCACTCCTTCTTTTTCACAGCAGTCCAGACTCCCCTGTATGAGTCTCGCTTGGAATTGGGGTTCAGTGCAGGCAGAAGTGGGGTTCAGTGCAGTCAGGATTTTCCATCTCCCTCCCGCTAGAGGAAGCCAGCCAGACCCTCCTCCACCCATACTCTCCAGGAATGTGTCTCCTTACCTCAGCTTTTTGCAGCTCCTCTGATTCTTCGTGAGTCCCTCTCTTTACTTCTAGTTGTAGAATTTTCACACAGCCAGCTTTCCTGCGGTTCTGGATGGTCTCCGTTCTTTTAGTTGTAATTTTGAAATTGTTGTATGAGGCAGCAGCTTAGGTGTTCACCTATGCCGCCATCTTGGTTTCTCCTATTATATTCTTGATGATTTTCTGTTCAGTGGTTTATCAGGAATTGGGAGAATCACTATAATTGCGATTTTATCATTTCTCCTCATAGGTCTATCAGTTTTGCTTTGTCTATTTTGAAGCTCTGTTAATAGGGCCATCCATTTTAGAATTGTTATAGATCAATTTATAATTAGGAAATGACATTCTTCATTCCTGGTAATGTGGAAGGATAGTAAGAAGCTAGGAAAATTCCTGGGCAAGTGGAATGGGGAAACTGAGACAATAAAATTAAACAAGACCAAGCAATTTGAATAACTTACAGCCAGCTGGTGAATGGCAAAACCTTATTTTCCCTAACCAGGGACACTTGAGAGCAAATGGTTTATACCTGTCCTCCCTAACCAGAGAATACATAGATTCAATCACCCTGATCAGGGAAAATAGAGAACAGAGACCCAATTAATGCCATTTATGCCAGCCAAACTCAAGGACAGTGAAAGTCAGGGGAACAAATAACAAAAACCACAGTTTTTGTTAAAAAGCCTGACAGATGGAAGATAAAAGTCAAACAGTTAAAGCAGACTACATAATAATCCCAAACTCCCTTATATGCTCATTTTGATTCATCAGCGTATTAAAGACACACTTGGAAAGCTAATGAATATTCAATTAAAACCCTCCCCTAAAAGTCTTGCCCTCAGAAGATAAAAACCCTCAAGACAAAGATCCAGTGCAGGCTCGCTCTAGAGAACTCCCATGCCCCTTCTTGAGCTTGAACTTTTTACTTCCTTCTAAACTCCACGGGTCCTCGCGGGACTTAACAACCAGGGGAGCAGTGGACAGCAGCAGCTCATCCCGGGCTTACCCCCCTGATCCTGTCTCCAAGGCCCTCTTTTTCTCCGACTTTCCAGTGAGATAAAAGCAGCACATTTTTCCTATAATACTTCTAAGGAGCCAAAACAGAACACCCCCTAGGCTCCCTCTTGTTGCTTCTTGTACCCTAAGTCCTTCTTTTGTTTCACTGTCTTCAGCTTTAATAAGTGTACTCTCAAAATCATCTGGAATCTTATTGTGAAACAAAATTCTTACACTCAGGAGAGGGAAGGAGGTTCCTCAGCCCAGATTTCAAGGGTGCAGGCCAGGCCAAGGGACCCCACCAGTGCATGGTCAGGGCTGGGGAGAGACACAGGAGGGCTCCAGGGCATGTTTGGCCCCCGTCTTATTTAGCCGGACCTCAGCAGCAAGCTAACCTACCAGTAGGAGTGGCTGCCCCCTGGTGGTCAGTGCACATCATAGCGAGCAGTTGAGCAGACTTAGCATATCATTAGCATATTACACTTTGGTTGAACAGACAACCAGACACTTAGCATATTACACTTGTATTATACAGGATCTTTCCTACACACATTCAAGAACCTACACACTGCAGGCCAGTCTGAGGCAGACCCACTCTGGGCTGGCCCTGTCTAGTAACAGTAATATTTTTTATTCTGACAATTTCTTTGTCCAACATTAAAATAGCATACCTTATTTCTTAACTGGTTCTTGGTGTGATCTATTTTTTGCAACTCTTCAACCTGTTTGTGTCTTTATGTTTAAAACGTTTCTTGAAGGCAGCAAATAATTGGGTCTTGTTTTTTGGTCTGATCTGTCTTTTGTCAATTTCTGTCTTTTAACTGGAGTGTTAAGATCATTTAAATTTAATGTGATTATTGATATGGTTAGGTTTATGTATATAACCTGGAGATTCTCAAGATAATAGGCTGGGACAATTGAATGGCTCATTTCTTTTGTTTCCTGTTTTTCAGGAGTCACTGTACTTTGAAGCTTGATATCTAGTATTCTGTAACCATTATTTTATATATTTTCTCTGAGGCTTTTGGTTGTTACAGGCAGGAAGGTAAATTCAGTTCCAGTTACACCAGGGTAAAGTAGAAATTGAAGAAATTCATTAATGATTAGTTAAAGCATCGTAAACCTGTAAGATCTTCCTTTCCTCTACATATTTTTATTCAGGGTAAAAATTGCCCTGAATTCAGAACAACTTAGGCAACATAGAATAGTGATGCTGATTCTTGCAAATGTAATTGTGAGGTTTCTGGGACCAACACATTTTTAAAGAAACAATTGATAAAATCCATACATATTTCCTGATTTTGTGTGTAACATATCATTGACTATTTATTTCAGGTATAATTTGTGGTCATTTCATTTCATCTTTCAAAATGTTTACTATTTTAAGTCTCGCATTAACAAAAAAATAACTTTTAAATTACGAAAAATATTAGATGTCAACTTAAAATGTGGAAGTACATAGTGTTTCAAAATCCTTTTAGGATAGTATGTGAGGTTTTTTTTAACAATTTATAAACAACTCAAAAATAAAATTTAATCATGTACCCTTATTAATGGCTTCCCATTGCTATCAGGATAAACTGAGTTCTATTGTTGCTTGCTTGGTACTTGGAGATTTGGCCAGCCCCTGTTTATCTGGTAGCCTGATCTTGTACCACTCCCCCCTCCCTCTACTCTGTAGCTACATTAAATTGCTTTAGTTCCTTAAACATGAAATGCTTTCTCTTGTTTGGAGCCTTTTGAACCTAAATATCTTCTGTCTAGAATAGTTCTGTTCCCCTCCCCACAACTCTGCAGTCTTGGGGTGTGGGAAACTTGTTGTGCTTGCAGCCATTTTGTAGTAAGCTCCAGCCACGTTAGCACTAACCTCGGGCTAGGTTTCTATTATCCCAAACCCTCTCTCTTTCCCGTAAGTCAGGTGTTTCACCTTAAGGGCTAGGCTAGGTGTTTTGCCTTAAGGGCTAGGCCTCATTCCTCCTTCTCCCTATAAATACCCCGAACTCCTGTTGAATAAACGAGACTTGGAACTTTGTCTTGTCTCCATTCCTTGTGTCTCTTGTCCCTTTCATCCCCACTTCCCCTCTAGGGTCCTCGTTGACTTAACCCGAGGGTCGGGACATTGGGGTAGATGTATCTTTTTTTTTTGTGCTCCCACAACCCTTTTCCCTTCACTAGCACTCACCACCCTCCCCTGTATTTACCTGTTCACTTGGCTCCATCCTCGGAAAGTCCTGGATACAGAATCATCCCAGGAGCAATGAGCAAACATAGCACCCAGATACTGGTTTTTAAATACCATTCTCCAGCAATAGCAACCAGGGCTTTCTGGAGAAATGGCTGGTTTTAAGCCCGAGGCCAGGATAACTGACCAGAAATATTGTGTGTGTGTGTGTGTTTGGGTGTGCCAGAAAGTAAAGAAGTGCCCAGAGAATAATAGGGACATGTCAGAGGGACATATGAGTCAGTTAAAGAGGACTTTTACTGGGACAGATAGTGATGGTACACACACACACACACACAATTTCATAAGAAAATGCCAAAGTGTGTTATTCCAAAGGGGCTGGGTCAGTTTGTATTCCCACCAGCAGGGTATGAGAGTTTCAGGTGCTCCCCCTCCTTGCTAACACATATCTTCAATCTTCATTGTAGCGGGTATGTGATGGTATCTCACTGATGTTGACTAAGAATCCTTTCATGTGCTTTTATGTGATCCATATCTCTGCTGAGAGGTTTCTTCAAATATTTTGCTCATTTTTACTGGGTTGTTTGTTTTATTATTGAGTTACTAGTGGCCTGAAATTCATGCATGGGTAGGGTCCATAAGCCTGGCTGGCAATCAGGACCAATCTGTGGGATAACCCCCAGGGCAATTGGGGGGCCCTGCTGGCACCTGCCTTGGCCGGTCTGGCACTGCCCATTTGCCAGCTTTGCCCCCTGCTGCCGCCACTGATTGTCTCCCACAGAGGGAGGTGACCGGTGGGGCAATCGGGCCCCTGCTGGCACCTGCCTTCACTGGCCTGGGGTCAACGCCTGCATTGAGCATCTGCCCCTGGTGGCTGGTGAGCATCATAGCAACTAGTTGTTCCAGTGGTCATTCTGCCATCTAGTCAATTTGCATATTAGGCTTTTATTATATAGGATAAGAGTTCTTTATATATTCTGGATACCAGTCCTTTATTAGGTTGTAACCGGAACATTGTAACTGGAGCCCTAATAAGAGCAAAAAATGATACTGATAAAGGTACTCACAGGCATTTCTCCTCTGGCATTAGCACCTAAAATCACATCTGGTCACTCCTTTACAGCCTTAGTCTTCAGGCTTCTGCTTCCTCCTGGGAGATGATGACCCTTGAAGGCATTCAGCTGTAAAAGAGACCAGTTTCATCAACAATAAAAGTACTACCTATGGGAAGCCTTCTTTATCAATGAAAAATAAATACAGTGTTTTAATCCAAAAAAAAAAAATAATGATGGTAAACAGATATCTGCTGATTAAGTTAGAAATCCATCATTGTATCCTATATAATAAAAGGATAATATGCAAATTGACCCTAACAAGGGAATCACCAGGAACAACCAGATGCTATAATGTGCACTGACCACCAGGGGGCAGCTCCTGAATTGAGCCTCTATACCCTGGTGGTCAGTGTGCTCTCACAGGGGGAGTTCCACTCAGCCGCAAGCCAGGCTGATGGTTAAGAGTGCAGTGGCAGTGGCTGCAGCCTCTCCCTTCTCCTCAGCAATGTTCAGGTTGTCAGACTGACATCCCCCAAGGGTTCCCAGGCTGCCAGAGGGATGTCTGACTGCCAGCTTAGACCCAGTTCCCCTGGGATCGGGCCTAGGCTGGCAGGTGGACATCCCCTGAGGGGTCACAGACTGTGAGAGGAAACAGGCTGGGCTGAGGGACCTCCCACTGAGGGTACGAATTTTCATGCACCAAGGTCTCTAGTAACTATATAAAGAAAGAAATAAGCCCTAGCTGGTTTTGCTCAGTGGATAGAACATGGGCCTGCAGACTGAAGGTCCTGGATGTGATTCCAGTGAAGGGCACATGCCTGAGTTGCGGGCTTGATCCCCAGTAGGGGGCATGCAGAGGACAGCCAATCACTGATTCTTTGTCATCATTGATGTTTCTATTTCTCCTCCCTTCGTCCTTCCTCTTTGAAATCAATAAAAATATATTTAAAAAAAACAAAGAAATGAATGATTAAAATGGGGAGAAAGTCCTTATCATAGAATATCAACTAATAAAAGGAAAAGGAATAAGTGAATTAAAAAATCATTATTTTGCAACTATCACAGAAATAATAATAAATTCGGATAAAAAACATTAATGGATAGTAAAATTCATCGATGAAAGCTGAATCAAGAACAGGTTTTATTTACATTGTCCCAAAGTCTCTCCCTACAAAATAATCATTAATTATTCAAGGAAAAAGAGTAACTTTACAGTGGAGAAACCTGAAGATACCTCCTTATTCTAGTGATCAAAGTTAACATCAACAGCCGTGGAACAAATTAACATCGTGAGTCATCTGATGAATCCAGTCAGACGAGCGAGTATCACTTCAGTGTTTGCCTGAAATGTGTAACCTGATTGTAAACAGACATTAGGCAAACCCAGATGGAGGCACATTCCACAAAATAACAGGCCTGTATTTTTTTCCAGTTATCTATTTCTTTATAACAAACACCCTAAAACCTACAGGCTTAACACAATGCTTTATTTTACTATAGTTTGGACAAGGGGCAGCTCTCCTCTGCCCTCATGTAGATGTGTTACAGCCCGGAGCTGGCTGTCCTAGGCCTCGGCCAGAGTGGCTCAAAGGCTGGAAGCAAGAATCACCTGAAGGTTTTCCCACTTCACATCTCTGACACCTGCGCTGGGAGACGCAAGCAGCTGAGAGCTTCTACTCGGCCCATCTGGCATCTCTACCTCTACGTAGCTTCTTCATCACCACAGTTTCAGAATAACAAGATTGCCTGTATGTCAGCTAAAGAGTCCAAGGGAAAGAAAGAAAAAAAACACAAGTGGGGGCACCAGTGGTAGAGGGGGAGAATTAACCATCAGGGTGACAATGTGGATAAATCCAATGTATTATGCTCACTGAAAGAAGCCGGACTCAAAAGATTACACAATGTATGATTTCATTTATATAACATTCAGAAAAGGCAAAATTATAAGGGGAAAAAATCAGTGGTTGCCAGGGTCTGGGGGATGGGTGGAGAGATTGACTTCAAAGGAATACAAGGGCATTGTTTGGAATAATGCCATTTCCATACCTTGATTGTGGTGGTGGTTATTCATTTATTTGTCGGGTTTGTATTTTACTTATTGTAAAATTTTACTTGTATGTAAATTATACTTCAACAAACCTGACTTCCCTCCCCCCAACCCCACATCACCACCAAAGCAATTAAAAATTCTGAGGGATATATAGAAGATATAATTCAGATGATAGTGAACTGGAAAGCCAGTCAAGAAATATACAACCACACACAGATTTAGGAAGGGGCCACTAGATGGTGGTATTAATTTTTGTAATACAGCCTAGGGAAAAAAAATCTTAAAGCTCAAAGATCACAGACCTGGCAGTGGAGCACTTTTGGGGAAAGTTTCCTGTAAATTCCTTGTTATAGCTGCTGAGATCAAGCCTTGAGCTGCATTGGCTTCTGTGATTTTGCTAAGCCAGGTCTCCCAGCCTTCCACTGATTCTTCCACAATATTCTTCCAGTAAAATTCTATTTTTCTGTAGTTCACTTTTGTTTTGGTTTTCTGAAACAGACTGAAAAACAGAACTAAAAGTGGCTGTTGACCCATTTATTTTTTATTTGTATTGTTTTGTTCTTATTTTTCACTAGAGGCCTGATGCACGAAATTTGTGCATGGGGGCAGGGGTCCCTCAGCCCGGCCTGCACTCTCTCACAGTCCGGGACCCCTCGGGGAATGTCTGGCTGCCAGTTTAGGGATCAGGCAAACATCCCTCTTGCAATCCGGGACCGCTGGCTTCTAACTGCTTGCTGGCCTGCCTGCCCTATCACCCCTAACCACTCTGCCTGCCAGCCTGATTACCCCCTAACCACTCCTCTACCAGCCTGATTGATGCCTAACTGCTCCCCAGCTGGCCCAATTGCCTCTATCTGCCCTCCCCTGGTGACCTGGTCATTCCTAACTGTCCTCCCTTGCAGGCCTGGTCACCCGATCCCGATGGTCTTAGGCAACCCTGCTAGCAGTTTTCAACTGGTGGGTTGCGACCCACAGGTTAAGAACCGCTGCTGTAGAGCCTAAGACCATCGGAAAATACAGATATTTACATTACAATTCATTAACAATAGCAAAATTACAGTTATGAAGTAGAAACAAAAATAATTTTATGATTGGGGATCACCAGGACATGAGGAACTGTATTAAAGGGTCACGGCATTAGAAAGGTTGAGAACCACTGCTCTAGTGGTAAATGAACTCCCAATATCAGCAGACATCAATAATCATTGATGATCTGCTTTTCTTTTTTTTAGAAGGGTAGAATGGAGGGGGGGGGAGAGAGAAAAGAAACATTGATATATTATTCTACTTATTTATGCATCATTGTTTGATTCTTATATGTGCCCTTACCAGGGATAGAACTCACACCTTGCTGTATCTGAACGATGCTCTAATTGAGCTACCCAACCAGTGTAATAGTTTGCCATTTTAATTTATTAAACTACCACCCCAACACCCATGCAAGTACTTTTTTACAATTCCTTTATTAATGAGATAAAATTTACATATTTGAAACACACAGATTTTTAAAAATAGACCTTTTTGAAAAAGCAGTTTTAGCATAATTGAGCAGAAAGTACAGAGAATAATTATTATTAAGTGTTCCCCATCTCCACTCATATATAGCCCCCTCCATTATCAACATCCCTTATAGAGTGGTACATTTGTGATAATTCATGAAGCTGCATTGACACATCATTATCATCCAAAGTTCATAGTTTACATAAAGGTTGACTCGTATATGCTACAGGTTTGCCATTATAGTCAGCATGGTATCATACAAAATAGTTGCAGTTCTCTAATCATCTATCCTCATCCCTCCCTCCCCTTAATCCCAGCTGAAATGCACAAATTTTAACTGTACAATTCCAATTTTATTTAAAGAATCTGGTTTGGAAGTTGCCAATAGTATAGAAGCAAAAAGAAAAAGGAAAGTTTGTATTTAATTTTTGTCAACCTAACCAGGAGAATAAATATCAAAAATCAGTTTGGTCAACCTTAACGAAGTGGCCTATAAAAATTAACTCAAATTAACTAAATGCACAAATTTTAACTGTACAATTCCAATTTTATTTAAAGAACCTGGTTTGGAAGTTGTCAATAGTAAAAAAGCAAAAAGAAAAAGGAAAGTTTGTATTTAATTTTTGTCAACCTAACCAGGAGAATAAATATCAAAAACCAGTTTGGTCAACCTTAACCAAGTGGCCTATAAAAACTAACTCATCATTTCATCTTTTGTTGTCAGTTACAAGATGTACCGATTATTTTATGGACTCTCTTGAGTGGCCTATATAAACAGGCCAAGTTCCTCAATACGATTGAGGAAAATTGTATTGTTTTGAATGGCACCCGACAACATATTTGCTCTAGGCTCCATTTGTTCCTTTTTCTGGCAGTTCAGGATATTGGTAGAGCTCTCCTCCAACACCATACTTCAAATCAATTTATATTACAAATAATGCTATTGGTTCCCTAAGGTTAGTTCCTCTTATCATTTCAATAATGAATACATATTAACATGAAACAAAACTTTCATATTGGCTCCTATGAGACCTTTCACAGTAGCTTAAAAATAGTGGTACGTGATGACTTTTATAATTCCAACCCACTCAACTAGTGAGTGCATGGGGTCACCTAGACCCCAACTCCCCTATATGTCTTCCTCCACGTTAGAGTAAACGGACTACAGAGAAGTCTGACACCTCTTGAACAGTGTCTTTCATCCTATAGATGGGCTTTGTAAGGCATCTAGTCACCCTTTGGGGCTTTTTCCTACGCTTTTGAGGCCACAAAGCAACCTTGCCTGAGGATAACACCCTTTAAACTTCAACCTTCCTCTCCCGGGTTCTGTCCGGCCCACGAAAGCATTGCACAATTCTCAGCATGCAGTCCGGGCATTGCACAATTCTCAGCGTGCGGTCCGGGCATTGCACAATTCTCAGCGTGCAGTCCGGGCATTGCCCTCGCCCAGCCCCATGCCCAGCCTCCGCGGGCCACTGCATCTTCCGAGGCTGCCCAGCACC
>PVJN01051831.1:0-14323 GCA_004026805.1 Lasiurus borealis
GTTATGTCCACATACATATAAGAAAAAGGAAAAACAAATATTTTTTGAATTAGTATGTGTGTGTGTGTGTGTGTGTGTGTGTGTGTGTGTGTGTGTTATGGTATGATATTCAAGGAAAGCAGATTTAGGCATTGAGATCTGTATAATATTTTACCATATTGTGTGCATCCCTCAAATACATACTGAACCCTATTTCTCTTTTCTTATGTAAATTTGGGGCACATTTCAAGGTCAAAAATGTACTTAATCATTTGTAATGGTGTTTGCAAAATTATTCTATAGAATTCTCAGATGAGAAATGTTTAGTATTTGAACCGTCTAACTGTCTAAAAATAGGCCCCTTCATCTTTACGTTTAGACATTAATGAGCTGTCTACATACCTGTGGCAAGCCTTTTACCCCAGGAACAGCAAAACCTTCTCATTTAAGAAAGATCAATAGCCATACACATTTTTCTTTCATGCATTCAGTTTCCAACTCACTTTTAATATCATTTAAAAGCACATAAGCCAATCCTACATGACATCTTTATTACCATTATAATATTTTAAGTTTAATTTTTGGCAGTAAATATAGTCTGTAGTGAACTTTGAAGCAAAAAACAACAACAACAAAAACAAGAAAACATGTTTTTGATTTATTTGGGGAGTGAATAACAACATCCTTGCAAAAGACCCAGTAACAGATGATGTCTAGAGGTTATCCTTTATTTGTTCTTTTGTTCTTTTTTTTTTTTCAGCACAGAAGTCTTTTTTATTTTTCCTCATTTATGCCGTGAATTCATAGGAAATGGGCTCCCGCAGCTCAGGCTCCTTTCCATTGGTTCTCACACAGTGTGCTTCTCTAGGTGGAGCAGGCTGATGCTTCAGATGAACGTCATTACCTTTCTCTTTGGCTTCCTTCTTTTTCTGATCATTTTCTTTCACCCGTTTCAGGAAGCTGTCTCAGATCTTAAAGTGCTTAATATGTTCAATACGTGCATTAATTCTCTTGACAAGAATCTTGCCCTTAACTTGCTTGTTCACATTAATGCCCACTGCATACGGGGTGACATTGTAGACTTGTCCAGTTTTGTTTTGCCATGGGGAGGTTTTTGCAGCCTTCCTTTGTGAACAGGGCCCATTCCCCTGACTTCCACAGTATCTCCTTTCTTATAGATTTGCATATATGTGGCCAAAGCAACAACTCTATGTTTTCTAAAAAGCCCCTAGAGAACATATAGCGGGTGTCTCTCCTCTTTCCCTTTGTGTTAGCCATTTTGTTGAATTAAGGGAAGATAGTGGTTCCTGCCAAAAGGAATTCCTGTTTTTATTTATTTATTTATTTGTTTGTTTGTTTGTTTGTTTGTTTTTAATGGACATTAAATTTTAAGAACTCTACAAAGTTTAAAATTATATTTTTGAAACATCTCTCATGGAGTTATCATTGGTTCATAAATAAATTTTAATTAAACCAGCTCATTAATTTATATATTTTCAAAATCCCCCCATTGATTATAGAGTCCAAAGAATAAAAATGATTATTTTACTTTTATGGTTGTTTAGTCATTAATATTAATGTTTAGAAACCATTAGATAAAACAGGTTAAAAGTCAAGACTCTGACATCACACATTTTGGGTTCCAGTTTCAGTACAGCATCTTCAAGCAGGGCAGTCTGGGCAGGAGAGCTTGCTTACTCTCTCCACATCCCAATGTCCTTATCTCTAAAATGGGGTGGAGGTGCTAGAGCTTGAAAATAGTCTTTATATGGTAAGAATAATTGTCATAGTACAAGTATACAGCACAGTAGAATACTTAGAACATAGAAATCACACAGCAAATGTTGTTTCCTCTTATTGGCCTTTTTTTGGGGGGGGCTCTAGGAATGGAGTTGGTGAGAGTTGATGGGAGATGAGGCTATTTAGTGTAAACACACAGGATTAGTACTCTATAAATATAAGCAGAAATCTAAATCTAAATTAGGGCTACCCAGAACTCACCCTACAGGGCATATGTTATTGCCTGGGAAAGTACAATAATTTTCCCAAATTATGTAAGTAAATCAAAGAGCTGTGACTGCTTAGGTTGCTTTTCCTGACTTACTACTCCTGCACCTCAGAAATTCACTAAAGTTAAACAAGGATATCAATTTGAATTTTCAAAAGTGAGTCACTATTGAAACATGGTAAAATATATGTTCATGTAAGATTCATAAGGACAATGATTGTAATTATTGAGAAAGTAATAATCAAGTTTCTAGAACTGTCTAATACATTTAATTGTAGGACAATGTTCATTTTTGGTCTTCTTTTATCTCTCCTTTTTGTGTTACAAATGAAAGTACACAAGTGGAAACTCCTTTGGAAAAAAAAAATAGTCATATGACAGGGACACATTCTTAGAAATTCATTGTTTGCAGTTTCACCATTATGTGAACATTACAGCTTTCACTTACACAAACCTAGTGCACTTACTACATACCTAGGCTATATAATACTAGAGGCCTGATATATGAAAGTTCATGCAGTCAGGGGACCCTGAGCTAGGTCTGTGCCCTCTTGCAGTCTGGGATCCCTCAGGGGATGTCCAACTAACAGCTTAGGCCCTCCCCTCCAGGAGTGTGGTTTCCCTATGTGGGACGCAAATAAGGAAGGTGATTAGGGGACAGTACCTGCAGTGAGGAGCTGGCCCAACCCCCATCACCCAAATCACCCATCCACTGCTGCTGGTTATGGCCACTCCTCTCCTCCTTCCCAAGGCCCCCTCTCCTTCGGTTGCCATCCTTTCCCTCTCCATACTGGCAAGAGCCTTGGCTGCCCTTGTGCTGCCTGTTCACTAGCCCTGCCTGATTATTCCACTATTCATTTAATTTGCATATTATGCTTTTATTATGTAGGATTGTGTAGCCTATTTCTCCTAGACAACAAATCTATGCAGCATGTTACTGTATTGAACTCTGTAGACAATTGTAACACAATGGTAGGTATCTACAGTGGTACCTCGAGATAAGAGTTTAATTCATTCCATAACCTTGCTCATATATCAAGTTGCTCATATCTCAAAACAAATTTCCCCATTGAAATCCATTGAAATGCCCTTAATCCATTCCAGCCCCCAAAATGCCAACACAATTCTTCTTGTTACGTGTTTTTGAATAAGAAAAATGTATTTATAAATGAAAAATATTGTATCAAACATAATAAAAGAGAATGTAAAGGAATAAAATGGTTTTATAAAGTGTATTTACCTACTCGTTACACTCTTAATGCTACAATTTATCCCTAAACTGAATGTAACTTAACTAATCTTCACTGAACTTAATTGCTACTGGTCTTTGCATTTTTGGCCGATTTAAAAAAAAAACCTGTCCAATGAGGTTTGCCTCTTTCTCCCTTTCAGAATGTTTCTGAAATGGGTGAGGCAAGTTTCATTGAAGAGCTCCGATGCAAGACCAGTAGCAACTTTTTCGGGGTGTTTCTTTTCCAGGAAGTGTGACACCCTCTCCCACATTCCTAAGATCTCCTTTATCTCACTTGAAGAGATCTCCTCCACTTCTGGCTCCTCCTCAAATCCAATTTCTTGGAGAACCTCCGCATGTTGCTGAGACTGCAACTCTTGTAACTCCTCTGTGGTGAGTTCCAGAGAGTGCTCCGCGATGAAATCATTCACGTCTCTCTCATCCACCTCCAGGCCCATGGATTTTCCCAGAGACACTATTTCCTCCTCCACTGGCACTACGGGTTTGAATCCTTTGAAGGTCCTTTCAGCTACAGCCTCAGGCCAAAGCTTTTTCCATGCAGAGGTCAAAGCCCTCCTTGTAACACCCAGCCAGGCATGATCAATAATTCTGAGGCATATCACCATGTTAAAATGGTTCTTCCAGAACTCTCGAAGGGTAAGGTTTGTGTTCTCCATCAACACAAAGCAGCACTGGAACAGGTGCTTGATGTACAGCTTTTTAAAATTAGAAATCACCTCCTGATCCCTGGGCTGCAGGATAGGAGTGGTGTTGGGAGGTAGTTAGACAACCTTTATAAACTTGAACTCTTTGAGGAGTTCATCTTCGAGGTACGGTGGGTGAGCAAGAGCATTGTCGAGGACGACGAGGGCTTGCATGGTTAGGTTGTTTTCCTGTAGATATTTCTTAACAGAAGGGCTGAAAACCAGGTTTACCCGCTCCACAAAGTACTGCCTGGTGACCCATGCCTTCAGGTTTGCCCTCCACATAACTTGCAGTTTATCTTTTAAAATGTTATGTGACTTAAAGACTCTGGGTTTTTCCGAATGGTATAAGATCAGAGGCTTGATCTTGCAGTTGCCACTCGCATTGGCGCACAGTGTGAGAGTTAGCCTATCCTTCATGGGTTTGTGGCCTGGCATCGCCTTCTCCTCTGCCATTATATGAGTCCTATTCGGCATCTTCTTCCATAAAAGCCCTGTCTCACAACAGTTGAAGACTTGCTGGGGAATATATCCTTTGGTTTCTATCAGTTCGGAAAAATTTTGAGGTAATCCTCAGCTGCCTTCACATCTGAACTTGCTGCCTCACCATGCCTGAGGATGCAGTGAATGCCGGACCTTTTCCTGAAGTTATCAAACCAGCCTCTACTGGCTTTAAATGATTCTTTCGATGCTTTGTCCCTGGAAGTGCGCGGGGTCTGCTCCAGCAAATCACCGTAAATCGCTCGCGCCTTCTCGCATATGATGCCCTGTGTTAATGTATCTCTTTTAAGCTGCTTCTCCGTCACCCACACCATCAGTAGATTCTCCATCTTTTAATGGAGAGGGCTACAGAGCTTAGAAATTATTGTAACGTCCTTCGCTGGCATTATAGCCTTTATCAACTCCTTGTGTTTAAGCACAGTTCATATCATTGAAATACTACGCCCGTACTGCCTCACCAAGTCAGCCATTCGCACACCTTGCTCATATTTTTCTATGATTTCACGGTTTAATTCAATAGACATCATCCTCTTCTGAGCACTGACCTTTCCACTCGCTTTCTTCGGAGCCATGGTTATAAAAAGAAATGTGATAAAGTATGTAAATACACAAAAGATGTTTCGACAACGAGGCCAACAAGCACACTGACTGAGGTGTGGAAACTATGAGATGCTCGAGTCGCGGTAAACTGGTGGGTCATGTGCAGCCGTCCTATTAGCACGTTTACTCGTATCTCAAATGTTGCTCATATTTCAAAGCAAAAAAAATCCCTCTCTCGACAGCTTGTATCTCAAAAATCTCGTATGTTAGGGTACTTGTATCTCGAGGTACCACTGTAGACACATTGGAGTATTCCAAACATGTCCCCCATCCAGGGACTTCACAGGCCTCTTCCCTCTGCCAGAAATGTTTTTGCCCCAGACATAAGTCACACTTTGTAATTGATCTATTAAGTGTAAATTCTCTTTCTCAACTCCAGCACTCCCTCTTCTCTTACATTATTTCTTTTTTTCTCCAAAGCTTTTATCTTCATATAGTATATCATATATATTTTTAAATTTGATGTGTTTGTGTCATTTGTTAGACTGTAAACTCCATGTGAGCAGGGATTTTATACTATTTTGTTCACTGACCAATCCCACAGTATCTGACATATAGTTGAGGTTCAATAAATACAGGGTATCCCCAGAAATTTTATACATACTATAATAGCTGATAGCACAATTTGGAAAATGAAGTGTATTTTAATAAACACTGTCTTTATAATTATTCACAATGTGTGTATACATTTTGGAAAGCACCTATATATATTTTTTTTTTTTAAAGAATGAAAGCTGAAGAACAACTTGAGAGCTTGTTGCAAAATTATATTAATATCCAGGCCAAGAAAAAGACTTCCTCTACATTTTTACTTTCATGGATTTTTAAATTTATTTTGTTGTCATGTATTCCTTAGCTTGCTCCACTCTTTTGTTTTTTTAATTCTCACCTGAGCGGTTTTTACTGACTTTTTTTTTGTGTGTGTGTGAGAGAGGAAAGGAGGGAGAGAGAGAGAGGGAGAGAGCATACACACAAGAAAGAGAGAGATGAGAGAAAAAACATCTATCAGTTGCTTCCCCTAAGTGCCACAAATAAGGATCAAACCTGAAACCCAGTTATGTTTCATGACTGGGAATCAAACCCACAACCATTTTGGTGTATGGAATGATGCTCCAACCAATTGAATCATCAGACCAATGCACTTCCTCCACTCATAACACTCACCTCTTTCATATATTCAGCCTATTTATGTTGAATTTACATCAAACTATATGTGTATAACTTAATTCTTCATCTCCTATTTTTACATTGATGTTCAAACAATTCTCAAATTTTAAAATATTTACCCTCACATTTTTGCATTATTTATACTACTTTTCTCATATATCACATTTAAACTTTCATAAAAGCAGTGCATATTTAATTCATTTTGGCATGTTTCAGAATCTTAGCATATTGACTTACAAAGTGAATATTCTCAATAAATATTCATGGAACATATAAAATTATAGATAAATCATGGATACATACTGTAAATAGTATATCTGAAAATATATTTATATTTTCAACATAAATAGAATAATTATAGAAACCAAAGTAAAAAACTACAATATTGTAAAGGGAACCACTGAATATGCAAACATAGAAATGGGAAGAGATTTTTTAAAAGTTTCAAATTCCTGGTTCAGTAAAGTCACAATAACCTCTCCATTCTTCCATTTTAATTCTATATTACTGTGAAGTCTGGTGCAAATGCTAATGCAGTATCTCATATGTCTTGACTGGACAATTAGAAGGACAGCTTTTCAGCAAATCAGTCAGTTCTAAGACGTGGGACTGAGTTGGGCAGAGTAACCTTTTTCAAACATTTTCCTCTGTCTACAGTAATATTCAGCTGAACTATTGAAGTTCTGGTGGCACAAAAGGCCAGTCCAGGGAAAGCATATCAGCTATCAAGAACATAGCTCAAGAACAACATAGCAAGATATCTATATGTATTATTTTCCTCCAATACCTATATCAGAACTGTTCTAGTTTCCTACCCCAGGAGTCCTTGTGAAGGACCTCAAAGCAAAGATATCTGGAGATTTGACCTTTTTTTCTTACTCTCATTAAAAAGAGAAAGCATGCCTAGATTTAGCTACAGGTGGGCACTAACTTTATCCTCTTTTGTCATTAACAGTTGGAAATGAACTGAAGGTACTGTGAGCCAATCAGTATACTTTAACTCAGCTAATATATGTCTATATAAAGTCTCTTTAGGAGTAAAATGAAATTAGAATGGAAGGAACAGCAAGCTTTTCTTAACAGGCATTATCAAATAATTGTTTTTATCTTAAATTTACTGAATATAAATTATATCTTTTCATTACTTTATTCATATGCATTATTTTATTTATTTTTCATTATAAACCTACTAGAGGCCTGGTGCATGAATTCTTGCATGGATGGAGTCCAGCCAGTCAGCCGAATCAGGGACAATTGGGGCAGGTTGGCAGAGAGTGGAGGACACTCAGGAAATTGGCCTGACAGCCCACTCTCTGGTGGAACTCTCAGTCTAGGGGGCAATTTGCATACATATTAGCCTTTTATTACATAGAATAAAGTAACTATTATTATAATTATGCTCAGTAGTTATTTTTCGCCCAAAATAATATGTCTGGTAAATACTATGGACACTACTCCAACTATTGCCTAATAGCCTCCACGATGTTTGTTCTTACCACTACAGCTTATGTTGGAAGGAGTCTTTGAAGTGGTGAATGATTTCTTCAGTTAATAAATATTTTGCAATTACTCAAGGTATTTTAAATAGTATGCCCAATTTATATGTAAAATGTTATTGTTTTTAAATGTTACTGAGGAAGGGTAAGAGGGAGAGAGACAGAGACATCAATGATGAGAGAGAATCATTGATCAGCTGCCTCCTGCATTCCCCACAATGGGGATAGAGCCCATAACCTGGGCATGTGCTCTAACAGGGAAATAAACCTTGACCTCCTGGTTCATAGGTAGGTCAATGCTCAAACACTAAGCCATGCCTACTGGGCTAACATGTTGTTTTTGACTTCTATTTTGTAACCTATTGAGTTTGTAATCTATTGAGTAAGATATGTGATTCATAATATGACTGCTTTCCCTGAACACATTTAAATATTTGAAAACAATTTGTTCTCCTGAGCAGTTTAGTGTTTCTTCAGTCTACAAATTTGATTACCTTTGAATTTACTTGGCAAGTTCTGTTTTCAACAGATGGCATAGCTGCTTTCAAATTATCACAAATTCTTATCTGAGTGATTGTAATGAATGAGGAATTATTATAATATGAGGAATTGGGTGTCTTGCATAGAAGAAAATATATGTGTAAATTTATGTCACTAAGTAATTTAATATGGCCTCATAAATTCAATGGTAAGGATATATATGAAAGACTTAGAAATTTTTATTAGTAACCATTCCCAATACCATATATTTCAGATGCATACATTGGAATAGAGGTACTAGGATACTGAATTTTAGCAAAGCATAAACTGATTACTTTTCCTTTGAAACACAATTTCACCTAACTTTTCTATTTTTGCCAAATCAATCTAAATTAAAACACATTGTCATCCAAATCAACTTTTCACAGTTTACCCTGTATTACATAAAGTCCACCCAAAGAATTTTTTTTTCTTCAGAATATGATATGCCTATTTTATTTCTGATTTGAATTAACCTGTTGATCTGGTTTTCTAATAACCAGGTTCAAAATTATAATATATGAGATGATATATTATTTAGTAGGTAAGATAAAATATGAAAATAAGACAAATATAATATTCTTTAACTTCATACCTTGTCCCAACTTGGACTTGCTATATTTCATGGCAACTCTTCACAATCCATCTTGTTTGTACCAAACAGATCAACCTTTTTAAAATAACATCACATTATGCCAATTCCTTGTTAAAATGTTTCAATGACATCTGATTGACTAAATTTAAAGAGCATCAATTCCTCTTCAGATCAATGAAGTTCCCCTCCCCCCATTTTCCTTCCTCTGTTTTAGAAATAAGCTATTCTATCAACTTTTTAGATATACCCTATGCTGTAACTAAATGAATGACTTCCATTTCTCTGGACATCTCCTAGGTTACTATCTGTGATTAGGAGCATCCTTAGTTTGATGAAGATAGCATCAAACTCTCTTTTGGAGTGGCTGTATAATTTTGTATTCTCTCCAGCAATGCATGAGATCCCTGTTGCTTCACATTCTCACCAGCATTTGGTATTATCAGTCTCCCAGATTGGGCTATTCTAATAATTGTGTAGTGGTATCTGGTGTTGTGTTTTTTTTTTTTTTTTAATTTGTATGTGTAACATCTTTTAAAATGCTTACTTGACAACTGTGTATCTTTGATGAGATATCTTTTCAAGTCTTTTGCCCATTTTCGCTCCAATTTTTAATCAGATTGCTTTTTCCCTCATTGTTGAGTTTTAAGGGTTCTTTGAACATATTGGGTAATATATTACCTTTATCAGCTGTGTCTTTTGTAAGCATCTTCTCCCAGTCTATGCCTAGTCTGTTTATTCTTTTTACAATGTCTTATCAGACAAGTTTTAATTTTAATGAATTTCAACTTATCAATTATTTATTTCATAAATACCCAAAAAGGCATCACCATACTCAAGGTCATCTAGGTTTTCTTTTAGGAGATAGTTTTACATTTAGGGTTATGATCCACTTTGAGTTAATTTTTGTGAAGGGTATGAGGTCTGTGTCTAGATTATTGTTTGCGTGTGTATATTTAATTGTTCATCTATTTTTTGTAGATGTTCTTTATTACACTGTATTGATCTTGCTCTCTTTCCAAAGTTCACTTAACTATACCTTGTCTGGATTATCATAGTTTTATGCTAAGTCTTAAAGTTGAATATCATCAGTCCTCCAATTTTGTTTTATTTCCTTTCAAAATTATGTTGGCTATTATGTTTTGTTTTTGTTTGTTTGTTTTTGCCTCTCTGTATAAACTTTGGCATTGGTTTGTCAATATCAGTAAAATAAGTTGCTGGGATTTTTATTAGGAATGCACTGAATCTATAGAACAGGTGAAAATAACTAATATCTTGGCAAAAAATATTGAGTTTTTCTATCTTGAATATGAAAATCTCATATTATTTTGTTCTTTTATTCCACTCACCATACTTTTGTAGTTTTCCTCAGATAAACTGCATATAGCCTTAGTTGGTTTGGCTCAGTGGATAAAGTGTCAGCCTATAGACTGAAGGGTCCAAGTTTCAGTTTCAGTCAAGGGCACATGCCTAAGTTGCAGGTTCAACCCCAGTAGGGGGCGTGCAGGAGGCAGCTAATCAATGATTCTCTCATCATTGATGTTTCTCTTTCTCTTTCCCTCTTCCTTCCTCTCAAAATCAATAAAAATATACTTAAAACAATAAAAATAAATTGCATATAAATTTTGTTAGATTTATATCTAAAATTTTAATTTTGTGGAGTATTAATGTAAATGTTATTGAGTTTTTCATTTCAAATCCCACTTGTTCATTGCTGATATATGGAAAAGTGTTTGTTTTAACTATGTTAACCTTGTATACTGTAAGCAGGCTATAATTCTTTCAGGCAGTTTTTGGTCCATTTTCTTTAATTATCTACATAGATGATCATGTTTTTCAGGAACAAAGATTTTTTTAAAATTATATTCTATTAATTTTTCAGAGAGGAAGGGAGAGGGACAGAGAGTCAGAAAAATCAATGAGAGAGATACATCGATCAGCTGCATCCTGCACACCCCCTACTGGGGGATGTGTCCACAACCAAGATACAAGCCTTTGACCAGAATAGAACCAAAGAGCTTTCAGTCTGCAAGCCACTTAGCAAAACCAGTTAAGGCACAAGGATGTTTTTATATCTTCTTAATCTCATACCTTTTATTTATTTTTCTTGCCTTATTTCATTAACAATAAGTTTTTGATGATACCAATGAAGTTGAGTTAAAATTCCATTTCTACATCTCAAGGAACATGTCTTCTTCATGTTTCAGAAGGTTATGCTGGACTTCCAGAAAGATGATCTCTGGAGAACATAGTCGAACGGTCACAAAAAGGTGTCACCATCTCAGAATAATCATCACCCATTGCAGACAATATCAATATGTGAAATATAGGAATACCCTGAATATAATTTTATAAAAAAATGTAAGATGTTTGCATAGTCTTTAATTTATCAGTAGGGAGTGTTTATCTCTCTTTAGGTAAGTCATGTTCTAAATTATGGATTGTGTTTAAACAAAATTATAATGTACCTTTTAAAATTCGACATCCCTTTCTGCTAACATTGAAAGGAATTAAATTAAATTATTTTCCTTGTTCTGTGAACAAAGTATAACACCATATACATACTGTATCAGAACTGAGCCACAAGATAAATTCATCTTTTTAAGTCTTGATTGAAGATTTGAGAAAATTGAAAGAGACTTCAGCAAACCCTTACAATATGATTGTCCAGGTATACTGTTTTTCTCTTCAAGTGAAGGAACAAAGATACTGATTGTTCTGATCTAGAGGAACAATGGAAAAGGCAAAGCAAAGAGCCACTACAGTGAAGTATTAAGACAGTGTCAATGTGAGAAATCAGAACCACTGAGTTTGAATCCAATTCTACATTGAATTTAGCATTGTTCTGTCTCAGTTTAATTCCTGGGTCTTATTATCGGTTTCCACTTGTTTCTGATTAGTTTCTTTCATCAATGGAATCAGACTTCCTTTTCATCCAACTTCCTTATGTTCTGCGTTTCTATTTTGAGGTGTACTGTTTTAAAATATTGTTTGTCATGGAGAAAATATGGTAGAACACTAAGGCATTTGTCCTATAAGCTTGTTTGTTGAGCCAGCTTCACACACTGGTGAGTTTATTTTAGTTTTTCACGGGACTAGCATGCATTTGGACAACCTTTGCTGTAGATTTTCAATAAAATAAGATGAGATCCCTTTTCATCTTACTTCTATTTCCCCCTTTTGATTAAATAACTCAGAGAGAACATTCTGTAGGATAAATTATAGTCTCTGCTTTCTGTAACAGACAGCCATCAGATTAAGTGCATATGGATTCAACAAGCCATGAGTACCATTGCACAAAGGGTCTTTGTGAGCATTAAACTTGTTTGAAGGCTGGGTTCCATATCAATGGATGAGGCAAAATCTATTTTAATGGACCTTCCAGGAAAATTGAAAATGAACAAAGACCAACCATCTGAAAACAAACAGAGGCTATTTGTACAGAACTTATTATCACAAGAGTCAGCTGCCATCATTTGTGTTAAGCAAAGACTCAACAACAAGCAGTGGAGTGGGGGAAATATAAAGAAGGTAAAACTTTAGGAATGCCCAAGAAAAGGTTGATGACAGATGGAAGCTGGAGTCAGGGTAACTAGAAATGGGGGCATCCTATATGACTAGTTTGTGGAGAATTTTAGTTTCTCCAGTTCATCCAGAGTTGTACGCAGGAGTAAAAATTAGAGAAGTTGAAGCCATTGACCAAATCCTGACTCTTTTTGCTAATCGTTATAAAGATTGTGATGTGGCTTCCTCGATTATTTGCTAAAGAGGATATGAGCCAGAATACTATTGTTATAAGTGATCTGGCTATTATCCCTTGTATATTCAGTCTCTCAATACATAGCATCTATACGTTCCCTTCATAGCTTAAATAAAATCTTCAATATGTTTATTTTCACATCTGAATGATAGTAAATATTTTACTTTCTTTTGATAGTTAACTTTCAACATGCCAGTTGAACCCCCAGTCTAAGTCTGGGTTTTCTGTAATATACACTCTATGTTTCTGTCTTGCTTAAATATATTTGATAGCTTCCTCTGCCTATAGAATAAGATAAAACATGTCATCATATTAAATAAAGTCTCCTATGATTAGACCATTTCCTCTCTCTCCAATATCATTTTTTTACATACTCTTGCTCACACACTCTATGGTCCATCCTAAGTGAATTATTTTTTTAATAATCATGAAGTGTTTGCTACCTCTAAAATTTCATAAATTTTAAATATTCCTTTTCCCTAGAATGTATTTCTTTTCCTTTACACATTTCACCTTAAGATTTTAAGACTAAACCTGTTCTGCCTCTATTCTCAGATAAAATTAACTGTGCTCCAAACTGTGTGTTTAACATGTAAATACATCTGCTAAATATAACCAACAATTCATAGCATTTTTTTTTCTTTTTAATATCTGCTTCTGGTATTGCCTTAAAGGGCCAGACTCTGTGTCTCAGTAACCTCCAGTGTGAGGCACATGATAGATAATTAGTAATGGATAATTGAAAGAACAAGTGAAGGGAGAAACTCTTGTTACTAGCATTCTACATCTTGGTATGAATTAAATTAATTGGATGGAGATCTTCTTAATAACTAGATAAAAATAGCTACACTAATAAAAATATATAAAAATGTTGAAATAAATGACTGGAGGGGTAGAGGAAAGAAATTTTTAAAAAGACAAAAGATGAGTTTTGAAAAGAAAAGATAAATGTTAAGATAAAAAGGTAAAGGCAAAAATAAAAAGCAAAAACAACAAAATAAAAATGTTATGTTTTACCATTTTGAAAATATTTTAATTATCGAAAAGGCATCTGACTGTCTTCCCTATCATACAGACTAGGGAACATTTCCTCTTCTGTATTCATCTATCCATCAAAAATATCTATCACTTCTGAGTGACAAGGATTTTCAACAGAAATTCTTATATACTGAAATTCATGCACGGGGGCAAAGAGGGTGTTCCTCAGCCTGGCCTGCACCCTCTCCAATCTGGGACCCTTGGGCTCTAAACCAGCAGTCAGATATCCCTTTCACAATCTGGGACCATTGGCTCCTAATTGCTCACCTGCCTGCCTGATTACCACTAACCACTCTGCCTGCTGGCCTGCTTGCCCCAACTGACCTCCCTGATGGCCTTCTTGTCCCCAACTGTCCCCCTTGCTGGCCTAATTGCCCCCAAATGCCCCTCCATGCGAGCCTTCTCACCCTCAATCTTCCCCCCCCACACCAGCCTGATTACCCCCAACTGCCCTCCCTGGCTGGTCCCATGACCCCCAACTGCCCCCCGCAGCAGACTTTGGTGGGTGGGGACTTGTGGCAGCAGATCCTGGAATAGCACTCACACTCACTCACAACCACAGACACTCACAACCACAGACACACACAGTACCCACCAGATCATAGCATTTTCTCCCTTTCTTTATCTCCCTCCCAGCTTGCTCTTGGGGCCTCTCTCAGAATGAGGAAATAAAACAGACTGGTCTGAAGAGGCCTGGATGGAAGGGAGGGCCAACAGAGTGTGGGAGG
>PVJN01051832.1:0-14209 GCA_004026805.1 Lasiurus borealis
ATCCTGGAACTTTCCCAATCGTAGGCCTAGAACTGTGCGAAAAGAATGTCTTTGGAAAACATACTGTTAAGTCAGCTGGGGGAAAGGAATGGAGACCTTTGCAAATCCCACCCAGCGTTCCTTCCACCTGGATCCCACATCATCATCTCGCCTGAGACCCAGCCTGCTTCAAATTCCTCTTTCTCTCTTCATCTCCTGCCAGGCCACAGTCTACCCAAGCCTCAGTCTGTCACCCCTAATAAGCTGGATAACGTCAGTGTACGGGGATGGATTTTTGCTTTCTCAAAGATACTCTGTTCCAAGAAGTATAATGCCTTTTTATTAATTTTTGAACAGTAAATGTATGTACTGTTCACAGGACATGCCAAAATAGTTTTAAAATGACATTATGGAAAATCATTAGCCAAGCCCTTTGCAACTTTTAAAGATAGAATTTAAATGCTGTTGCAGGCACTCTCATAAAAACAATCTTTATCTTTTTTCTGACGAGGACTGATTTTAACTCTGCTAGGAAAATCTCAGGGTGGAAATTTCCTGAACTGACAGCAGGTCATGCTAAATTAGAGCCACCACTCTTGGGAGGTGGCAGGAGCTAAAGAATGTGCCTGGATTTATTTCTCATTAGTTATATATCCATAAAAGCATTGAACAGTAACTTTCTAAGTTTCTCAGTTTTAAAAATAGTGGATCAGCTTTTCCATTCAGCTTCTCATAGCAGGATGAGAGCAAAAGATACCGAAAACAAAGCTTCAATGCACACAAACAGCATGTGCCAGAATTTTTTTCTCCAAAAAAGAAGAAAGTTGTCTTTTTCTTTAAGTTTTTTCCAAGTCTATGTTATCTTTTCCATGGCACGTGACTGGGATATCAAAAGCAGGTATATTGTACTCTATACATGGAGCTCTAACGTTTAAACCTAATTGAAACGCACGTAGAATTTCACTGGAGAGGTGGTTCATGTAGGCTGCTCCATAGATTTTCTGTCATCCCCCAATTTATTTTTTATAAGAAAACTAAGCTGTTCCTTTTTCTTATAGACATATTTTATTCACCATTCACATTAGTAGACACCTTAGAAAATTTCAATATGACAATCATTTAACCCGGTATTTGAGAGAAGGCCAGGAATTAAAGGTAAAGGGGACTTTGGTTCGTGGTAATGAGTCCCGTTCCTTCTCAGCTTGAAGTCAGAGTATTTTTCCCTGATGCTTCTATGCCGTGGCAGATATATTCAGCACTAGTTGCATCCCTCTCAAAAAGAGAAGCTCTCTGCTCCTTTACTGATACCATTCTCAACTTTGTTTTTTCTCATCTCTTCTTTTGATATAAACCCTACCCCCAAATCCAATGTAACTGTCAATCAGCTACAGAGACTATAATGTTGCATAACAAAGCACTCAAAAGCAGCTTGTCTCCCCTAGAAATATTCAGGAAAGGTTAAATGATATTCACAATTATTAACAAATTTAATATTTCAAGATACAATCCTGTGATCCCAACTTTCCAAAGCAGTATGCTTATATCCTGACCCACTTATTTATTATTTTATGTACTTTTTCATTCAACAAGTATTCTTTGAGAATCTACTAAATGTTGTATATGGATCTTGGCATCACGAATACATCAATGAACAAGATAAACAAAATTTTTGACCTTATGAGCCTTACATTCTAGTAAGTGAAACAGATGACAAAATTATACTAGTAAAAAAAATTATATTCTTGAAAGTGAAACAGATGACAAACTTATATTAGTATTCTCAGATTGTGATAGTTCTCTTAAGAAATAAATGTCTTTAAAATGACTTGTTTCAAGAATGTCAAAAAAACATATTTTGTTTGTGCTGTTTTCTTCATTCCAACTCCATCACTTTCAATCTCCTTTAATGTCCATGCTCATATAAAAATGTTTAAGTCATGATATGCTATAGAAGATAAAGGAATAAATATGCCCTGGACAGATGTGGGTTCATCATTGGCTTGATCATTTCCTAGTTATATTATCTTAAAAATTAACCTAGCCACTTGGATCATCCCTATTTATGAAATATGGGAAAACAGAAGTAATACTAGTAAAAGGATGAAGTGAGATGAAATGTGAAATAGTTAGCTTTGTTGCTAGTTGTCCATCTGTAACATCCCCCACCCACTACCAGATACCCCTTCCCAGTTTCATTCTCCCTTCCTTTGCCTAACTCTGTGCCAGAAGGTTGACTGCCAAGGACTACATCTTCTTGTTTTCCTTCTTGATAAGTCAAACCAGCGGAAACACTGGCTGGAGTTTGGAGGGTCCAAGGAGAGGGTAAGTCAGAGTGCCTTTTCCCCGATGCTTCTATGCCGTGGCAGGTATATTCAGCACTAGTGGCATCCCTTCAAGTCCAAAACTCCAAAGCTTCAGCCATAAGTCTAGCTCTTTATGAGATGAAAGAATATAATTTTTTTCCTTAACCATTTGATCTCAGGAGTTGTGTTTTCCTGCTGATGTTAGTCTGTGGGTGCCTCACTATTTCTTTACCCGTTCCTCCCCACCTTCCCCTACCCCCTGACACACACATACACATTCGTAAGTAACTCTTTGTTAAAAATCTCTTTATTTGAACCATCTGGGGAAATTTTTGTTCCCAATAGGGATTCTAGACATCAAGGATAGCCATACGAAGTAAATTTTCAATATGGGATTCTAGAACTGGTTTGTTAACATATTTGATAAACATATGGTCTTCTTGAAGTAAAACTAGAGATGGGAAAGGATCTTAGCAATTCTCCACCTGAGGGATGCTAGGATCTAGCTTTAGCTATGGATATAGAAGCAATGAGAGGTGGTGAGAGTAAGTATTAACAACTGCCATCACTTTGTAAGGCAGAATCCAAGATGAGGTCATTGAAAGGTCTTTATGCATGGAAACATCATTTTTTTACACATGAGTCTTGGGGTGAAATTAAGAAAATTCACCAAAAAAAAAGAATGTCATCCTTGGAGAGTTTTGTGTGACTGTGTCATGAAAAATAGAAAATAAAGGTGAAGGATGCTACCCTTGTATTAGGATCCCTTCTTTCTTAGAATCTCTCATTTCAATGGGAACAATGTGATTTGGGAGTGGAAAAGACCATGTGGTAGTGCTTAACCCTCAGAGAAAAGGTGGTTGCAATTACCATAATCGGCCCCAAAGACTGAATGGCAACCACTGTTATGACCTGCAGAAATCTGTGGCTGTGGCTAATTGTTGACAATGTTTTCTGGTATAAACAGGCAGCTGACAAGGTATTACCTGATCTATATAATTGGAAAAAAGTGTATGTCTGGTAAACAAAAATATGACTTGAGTTGCTAAAGAGGGGATTCATTACTTATAGTCTCCAACTCAGTTTCCAGGCAGGTACTATTACATCCCTATTTTACAGATAAGGAAACTGAGTCTCAGAGAGTTAATTAATGTGCACACACAACAGCCAGTTGTAGAACTAGGATTCAAATCCAGGTTCATACTACCTGGTATAACACTACACCGTAATGCTGCCTCTGTAAAGATGATTTTAAATAAGATTCTAAAGTGGTCCTTGTAATAAATAACAGCAGTAATCAAACAATCAAATGGTTAATTTAGAAAATGAGGATGCTTAATCAAGATCTGAAAACTTATTTTTCCTTATGTGTTCACCCAATGATTCTCTTGTTGCTTGGTTTTCCTTTTGTTACTTCAGGTAATTATTCAATGAAACATCTATTTCAGTGGTTCTCAACCTTCCTAATGCCAGGATCCTTTAATACAGTTCCTCATGTTGTGGTGACCCCCAACCATAAAATTATTTTCTTGGTTACTTCCTAACAGTAATTTTGCTACTGTTGTAAATCGTAATGTAAATATCTGTGTTTTCTGATGGTCTTAGGTGACCCCTATGATGGGGTCGATGGACTCCCAAAGGGGTTGTGACTCACAGGTTGAGAATCGCTGATCTATTTGCAAATTACATTACTCCTTAAAAATTCAGAGTATCCACAAGGTGAATGGGAAAGAGTGCTAACAGACACAGTATTGCCTGACAGCGCTATGGGTCCAGCTGAGGTTATAGTCAATGATATTATGTAGTAACTGGACCAATTTGAGTTTCAATAATTAAAACATGATTTAATTGTCACTGGAATAACTATTCAGATTAATAAAATGAATTAAGTACATTCAGAAAAATTTCCAAGAACATTTATAAAAAATAACTTAAAATAACTAAAGTTAAAATTTCCAAGATTAAGAATATTGTCTACTTCATTGTTTTAAGTGGAGAAAATAGCATATGGTGTTTGATGAACTTCTAGACACTTAAAAATTCTCTTTCAAATTATATTAATTCCAGAAAGTTTAATTATAGAAGTATAAAAATGAAATAACATATTATGAAAATATACAGAGGAATCTTTACTCAACCCTAGAATAGGCAAAACTATTTAAGCCAACTTCCAAGGCTAAAATAATTTTCTTTCAATTTTTCAACTACAGTTGACATTCAATATTATTTTATAGTAGAGGGCTGGTGCACAAATTCATGCACAGGTGCGGTCCCTCAGCCTGGCTGGTGATAGAGGCCAATCAACCAATCAGAACCATGGGGGATTGGCTGTGGGAATGCACTGACCACCAGTGGGCATCTCTGGCATTGAGCATCTGCCCCCTGGCAGCCAGTGTGCATCATAGTGACTGGTCAACCAGTCGTTCAGTTGCTTAGGCTTTTATATATATATAGATTAGTTTCAGGTATATAGCATAGATATTAGACATTTATATAATTTATGTAGTAATCTCCCTGATAAATCTAGTACCCTCCTGGCCCCATACAGTTATTAAAATATTATTGAATATATTCCCTATACTGTATTTTACATACCTGGGACTATTTTGTGACTACCAATTTGTAGCCATTTAAAAAAATGTCTGCATATACTCTATGTGGGAAAACCTCTACCATATATCATTTTTTGTATGTTTATAAAGTAGTCAGATATTTCTAACAGAAACAAGTAAGAAAAAATTTTAATATATAAATATTTCTTTTCTTGCCAAATTAATTTGCTATTTGACACAGAATAAAATTAACATTTCTTAAATGTCAGAAAAACAATATAAAATCAACATAGTCAAATATTGAAACATTTTGGGACATTAAAGAGTTTTGGGAGAATTCTCTGGTTATATATTTTTACTTCAGATCACAACTATTGGCAAATAAATTTATTTTTACATGAGATTGCATATGTGATTATTCAGTGACAGACACATGAAATATTTTTTGGATGATGTGAACATTTAATAATATATAGAGAATGACTCTGGGCTTGGGCTTGATGGCTCCTCGTTTTATAATTTTCTAAGCTAGATTTCTTATAATTAAATAGCTGCATTGAACCCAGTGTCATGAATGGGCATGTCTCTTAGGAAAGCAAGTCCTTTTTATAAGCTGAATGCTCTAAATGTTCTTTTCCATTTCATTTGGTGAACTTTGAGATCAAGTATAAGTAGCAGGTCATAAAAACAGTGCCACTCGTGCTACTTTTTTTTTATTGGACTTTAAGCTTAGTGTCCTAGTCTCACAAAGGTAAACCCACCCATTCACCTGATCATAAGTTGTACATCTGATGGCACCATACCAATTTGCTCAATGTAAATTTGAGCAAGAGATTCAATCATGGTTTGCCACTCAAAGTGAATTTTTAATGTATTTATTTCATAGAGTGAAGATTTTGTCACAGTGTCTTGAAATTAATATAAAATATAGAGGCCAGCAAAGAATTCTTTAAATTATAGCCTTTTGTTCCCCATGAAGATTTATTTCTACTCACAAAAAAAAAAAAAGAAATTTTTAGAATTGGCTCAATTATCTTTATTACCAAAGTAAAAGTGTAAAAACTGGTTACCATGGGGCACTTCAGGTGCCAGAATTTGGACCAAACGCCCTGCTCTCTGTTATTAAGAAATAAATGGGGCAGTAGCTCTGTATGTCCTGACTTGCCTCAGCGTTACCAATCCCCTTTCTTCCCACGGGCTTTGTTAAAGGTTCTTTGTAAAAAAGGTTTCCTTCTCCAGGATGCTATTGTCTCAGGGTGTTCCAGCCTCTAATCCACATGGCCCTTTAATTTGGACATAGTAGACATAGTACCTGCTCTGCACCTATTCCCACAGGGAAAAGTTTCAGAATTCTTACTTCCTATGACTATTAAGCCTAAGACACAAATTCTAAGTCCCTTTGTCCCATACTGTATTCACGGGCCAACCTCATGCTCTCCTCTACCTGGATTCAACTCTGTGACCCCAACATTGAGATGTATGTGCAAACACACACACACACACACACACACACACACACACACACACACACCTACAAGCATACTGCACAATGACAAATAACAGTAATTCTCTGTAATTACCTTCTCACCCTCCAACTGGGAAAGCTATGCACTGAGTGAATCCAAACTATTAGCTCTGTTGTTAAGGACATTTCTTAGCTATAGTCACAAGGTGAATGACCAGAATGAGGACATCAGAAAGATGATTGAAAAGGGATGCCAACTCAAGTCAGAAAGGTTGCCATTGTCTAAAACGGATCATCCAACAGAAAGGACAGAGAGTAAACACTCATAACTACAAGAAAGGAATTGGTTTCTTTTCTCTTTCTGTTCTTACTCCTTCCAATCCAATCTCTGCACTAAATAGCCTGTGATAGCTATTTGAAATACAAAGCTAAATAACCACTTCCTCAGTTAAAAGCCCATTAGTAATGCCTTTTTCCTGGTGTTGGATTAGAGCCCTCATCATTAAAAAAAAAACTAACGACCCTGCATGATTTGACCTCCTAAAATTTAGGACCTAAATGGTCTCGCTACCTCCACTCAAGCAAAATTAGATATTGTCACAACCCTATTTTAAAATGAAAACAAAACAAAACAAAAACAAAAACTCAATCATTCCCTATAGAATTTGAAATCCAGCTTCCCTGCTTTATCTTCTCTCAAATGTATTCCCTATAATTTTTATAGCCTTTGCTATGGTGAATCAATCACATTCCCCTGGCCTACTCATTCTCTCGCTTTCTCTTTTGTTTTTCATGTCCTGCCACTCCCTGACTCTGCACAGCTAAATCTTTTCTAGTAGATTTTAAATCCGACTGCACCTCAGGTGCCCTCTTTTAATTCCTCCTATGAGGAAATCATTTCTTCACCTCATTGCTGCAACGTTTTACCATCGTCCTTTACCCTTTGCTTCTTTGCTTGTAGATAGCTTTGCCCATGTCTCATCGCTTCTTCTTGCCTGAACACTCCTTCACATGTAAGCAGAGCTGCATCCGATTCACCAATTGTTTCAAAATACCCAGCGGAGTGTCAGGAACCTTAGTTGGCTCTCATTTAATAAATATTTGTACCATGGGTGACTATCTTCAAAAGTCAGAAATCAATCTCTCGGAGAATTTATAAAACCAAGCTACTATTGACTTCTTTTGTCTACTGCTGCCTAAGTGGAGAGTGCCAAAGAGTCTCAGAATAAACGAATTAAGCTCCAAAAGATGAAGAAGCATAAAGCAAGGGGAATAAGAGGGACATGATCACACCATGTGCTGATTGTTTTGCCCAGAAGGCTTCGAGGCCTTTAATTAAACAATTTAATCATGGGAGGCAAAAGATGGAATGTGTTTCTAATTAATGCTTTAGACTCATTATGCTCCCAGGCCAGGAACTATAATAACTGCATAAGAATTTGGAAATTATTTCCGCCGAGATTGTGGCAGGCTCTTTTTGATTCATCTCAGGCACAGCTCTTCAAAAAAGCCTGGGCTGTTGCTGAGCTGATAGCATGAACCAAAATGGGGAAGGACATGGAGATGGTGGTTTTACTTACATACGTTTAAAAGGAAAACATCACCACCTTGTGACCTCCATTTTGTTTTCCTTCATCTTAAAATATCATGAAAATGTTCATAATGTGGTTGCAATGTATTTAGAGATTAGATTCTATAGACATTTATGGGAAGGATTGCATATGTCAAAATGAACCTTGGAAGTTCTTTAAGTTGTACAGGAAGCAGAATAACATAGTTTGGGTATCATTATATCTCTCAGGAAATTCACTTCATTAAATAACTTTTCCCTGGAGTGGAATAGATTATTGTTTCTTACAGCATCTGAGGAAATAATTTGCTTCTAGTTAAGGGCCTGTTTTGTGAAAAACAAAACAAAACAAAACAAAACAAAAACACTTTTCTTTCTCTTAATTTACAAAGTTGAATTTATAAATTTAAGTGTACATAAAATAAAATATGACTGAAGGTTTCCAACTTAATCCATATTCACTTACTCTTAGAAACTTTAGTATACTTCCACAAAAATTCAGTTGAACTCCATAATTATAATTGTAACAATCAGAGGGCTTATACAAATCATTTCCCCTAGTTAAATCATTCTATAATTTTTAAAGTAATTTTTAAAAACATTTGATTTAAAAAATGTTTAATTTTACTGGTTATTCTCCAATAAAGTTATTTTCATGAATTAGACTACATATTTTTAGCCTTCCTCAACCCTTACTTTACTCTTCAAAAATTCAAATGGATGAAATGTTTTAAATTTGATCATAACTCTTATTCTCTCAATTGTATAATATTCAGAGGATTTTGGTAAAGCAAAAAAATATCAGCCAATCATATCTGTCATTGTGGGTCATTACAGGGCTAGTGAACCACTTTTAATTCAATGCTTAGACTTCGTCTGTTTATTAGATAATACAAGTTACACTAAAAATATTTTCCATTTTTAATATGTTTTTATTGATTTGAGAGAGAAAGAGAGAGAGAGAGAGAAACATCAATGAGAAAGAGACATCATCTATCAGCTGCCTCCTGAACACCTCACACTGGGGATCAGGCTAATAACCTGGGCATGTGTCCAGATCAGGAATCAAACTGGTGTCCTCCTGATTCATAAGTTGATGCTCAATCACTGAGCCACACCAGCAGGCATATTTTCTATTTTATAGGCCTGCTCATTACATTTCATATGAAAATATTGATCCTTATACAATATGGAAAATTTTCCAGCAATCGCAATTTAATTAAAAAAGTACTTTTTAGTAGATAGTATATGAAAAACACTAGTTTGAGTCCTGCAGGGAACACAAAGACAATATTTTATTCCGAACCTCAAATTTTTATAATTTTTAGGATATCTGTGGTAGGCAGATATTAAGATAGCACTCCATAACCCTCACCTGCTGGTATGTCCAAGTTTGTAGAGAGTCTTCTCACATTGAATCGGGGCTGGCCAATGGAGTTTTGTGGAAGCGAGGGTGGATAGCTTTCTCAGCTCGGTAACAAAAGTCATCTCAACTTCTGTCTTGGTCTGTTGGATCATTCACTTTGGGAGGGGCCAGCAGCCTGTCAAGAAATGTAAAAAAAATATGAGATTTGACCCCACTTGAGAACTAGCATGTCATCCTGACACAGTTTCATGGATGGTAGTAGAAGATTCCAGACTCCAGAATCACACTGAAAGCATATTTGTCACTCGAAACAATGGAAGTCACTAAGCTATCAGCATTGTGTCAGCCTTGAGCCCCAATTCCCATGGATCAATGCAAAATGGGCCAAATGATGCCAATTCCAGAGTGGCATTGCATTAAGGGAGATGAATCCCAAGTTTAGGGAACCGCTTCTTTATCATGGGAAATAAACCTGCCTGGTATTTCCCTTAAGGAGACATTACCTTTATTATGTTGGAGAAGACAAATAAACTGCCCTCCGCTCTGGAGGCAGACTGTCTCTATCTACCAAGGTAATTTGCTACACAAACATCCTGGAAAAGATAATGGAGGACAGAGGAAGTCTTCTGTTCCTTTGCTCACTAGATGTGAGAGACCCTGTACAGTCATCTCCCAATATTGCAAAGCCACAAGGCGCTCATGCCGTCCCATCAAGAGACCCATGTGGTGATAAACTGAGGCCTCTCCCAGCAACCAGCACTACCCTGATAGGCCAGTGATTAAACCACCTTGAAAGAGGGTCCATCAGCTCCAGTTAAACCTTCTGGTGACTACTTTCTTAGCTGAAATATAGGAAATAGGGTGCTTTATATATATATATATATTTTATTGATTTTTTACAGAGAGGAAGGGAGAGGGATAGAAAGTCAGAAACATCTATGAGAGAGTGACATCGATCAGCTGCCTCCTGCACGCCCCACACTGGAGATGTGCCCGCAAGCAAGGTACATGCCCCCAACCAAAATTGAACCTGGGACCTTTCAGTCTGCAGGCCGATGCTCTATCCACTGAGCCAAACTGGTCCCGGTGGAAATAGTTTTTTGTGTTTTTTTTTTAATGAAAGGACCTCAGACCAGAGCCACCCAGAAAGTCGCTCCAAAATTAAAGACCCACAGAAATTATACAGGATAGTAGTATTGTTGTTTTTAAGCCACTTCATGTTGAGGTATTTTCTTACCTCATAATGCATAACTGAATGAACTTTCCATGCTAGGAATTGGCGTGCTACACAACAAATGTCTTAGGATATAACCGGGGTTTTGGGATGAGGTAGGGAGAATCTGGAGGCACTCTAGGAGAGGTTTAGGGAAAACACAGGAGGCCTTGAAGAGACTTTCAGCAAAGCCTGACCATTTTTGAAGAGGCTTCTGGAGGAGCATAAAAAAAAGTGGGAGGAGGATGTTGGACACTGGAGAAAAGGGACCTTTGTTGTGCGGTGGTGGCACAGAGTTAGCAACACCGTTGCCTATAGTAACACCCAAAGTGGAGAGTGTACCTAAGAAACTGGGTGCTCTGGCTAAAGAGATTTCCAGACCGTGCCAAAAGTCCCATCTGGCTTCTTCTTCCAGCTTTCAGAGATAGCCGTGGTGGTGATCCTTTGGAGGCTATATAATGTGTGATATCATAGGCAACATAAAATGTGTACATAATTCATCGTTTGTACATATTGCATTTTCAGAAGCCAAATCATAATCATTGTTTTCTGTGTAAAGCATGGTTCCTCATTTTAACGCTGTGACCAAACCGCATCTAAGAAACATAAACCAATTAGAGAGAACGGGAGTGTAAGAACGTTTGTTTTAGGTGACTTGGATGAAGTGATTTTTTAAAGGTAAGCTTAAGAGAAAAATGTGATTAGAAATAATATTTTCAGTGCTAGTTCCCTGGAGGGTTAAACCAGCCTATTGTCTAGTGCTGAAAGCCAACTACTGTGAACCCAAGGAAGATGGAGGACGTTTCCAGGAAGATGAGTGTTGAGGCTGAGCTGCTTATTCACCAGGATACGAGAGAAATATGAGGTGTCAACAGTGGCCCACTACTCCTGGCGGAACAGTGTTATTTTCATGGGCCAATACGTCCCCTTATTCAATAATTATTCCTTCTGACTTTGCAAAATGCTAAAAAACAACAACAACATATGATTCAATAAGCTCTCAAGATGCCAACTTCAATTTGGCAGTGACACTGAGCTGGTCTGGGAAGGCTGAACACACTGGCCTGATTCAAATGAGGAATAATTTGGAGGGCCATTCAGAGTCGCTTCTGAGCTCTTTCTTAATCACCTGCTGTTACAATCAACAATTACAGACTTGCCAAAGTCTGCTGAACACACTCTGCTTTAAATCTAGAGCTTTTATTTTTAACAAATATAATCAAACAAAACAGTCAGGGAGTGCATAAAAGTTACATTTGATTTAATAAACACTTCTATTTTTTTTTCTTTATTCAGGGTCCAAATACTTAAAAACACATTAATACAGTTTGTATACACACACACACAGAGAGAGAGAGAGAGAGAGAGAGAGAGAGAGAGAGAGAACATTGAAAATAGGTCACTAAAAAAAAACGTGTAGTAGCAGTCCTCTTTCTTATTTAGGTTTTATAGGAATATTTGTCTTTAGAAAGATATTGTTGACTTCTCGAAAAAAACTCATCAAAATGATAACATCAGTGGGGAAAGGAATTTTGCTTTTTTCTTAGGCATTGAGTCCTGGTTCTTTTCAAAAGAGAGTAGATGGTTTCTTTTATTCTACACTTATTTAAAGCGAACTGTCAAGAAGCAGTGCCACTGTTTCCTAAGGAGACTTAGTTGACCTCCATTTTAGTCTCCACACTCCAACCTCGGTTCCTCTACCTTTTGAATTCTAGATGCTGGAGACAGTGATATGAAATTGAGATAAGTATATCACCCAGAATCTATGTGAAAGGTGTTGTAGTGTAATGTGAATAGGGCTGGAGGGCTGGCATACCTACTCTTGACCAAGCTTTGTTCAGAACTTGCTTTGTAATCACTTGATATCATTAACCTAAGCTGCCTCATGCTTAATGTTATATTGAGTGGTCTAAGCTCCCGCCCAACTTAATGAGCCATCTATGATTCTAAAACTTCCTTTCAGAAGGCTATAATCTGATATCAATTTATGAAGCCTGGCTTTATCAAGCAGTATGTAGGTAATGTTTTCTCATGATATATTTTTTGCATGAAATTAATGTCCAATTATTTTGAAAGTGAAACACTATTTTTTAAATTTCTTTATTGATTAAGGTGTTATGTATGTGTCCTTATTCCCCCATTAACCCCCATCCTCCCCCCCACTCATGCATTCTCCCTCCTTGTCTGTGTTCATTGGTTAGGCCCATATGCGTGCATACAAGTCCTTTGGTTGATCTCTCCCTCATACCCCCACCCTCTGCTACCTTCCCTCCGAAGTTTGATGGTCTGATCGATGGTGAAACACTATTTAAAATTCACCATCAGTCATTATAATATAAAGACATTTTCTGAGAGTTAGTGAAAATACCATGGCCTTTCTATGCTTGGAAAGGTCTTGGTGGTGAGCTATTTTACATGTCTGATGAGTTGTTTGACATAATTGTCACAAAAAAAAATATAATCGTGCATAACTTTCTGTGAAGGTTTTCTCTCTTTTTATTTATTTATTTATTTATTTATTTTTAGTATTTTTTTTAATTTAATAAATCTTTATTTTTCAGATTATTATAATTGTTCCTCTTTTTTCCCCCCATAGCTCCCCTCCACCCAGTTCCCACTCCATCCTCTGCCCTTACCTCCCCCAACTGTCCTCATCAATAGGTGTATTATTTTTGTCCAGTCTCTTCTGGCACCTCCACACCCCTTCCCACAAAAATTGTCAGTCCACTCCCTTTCTTTGCCCCTGATTCTATTATATTTACCAGTTTATTCTGTTCATCAGATTTTTTATTCACTTGATTTTTAGATTTACTTATTGATATTTATGTATTGATTGTTCATAATTTTTATCTTTACCTTTTTCTTCTTCCTCTTCTTAAAGACTACCTTTCAGCATTTCATATAATACTGGTTTGGTGATTATGAACTCCTTTAGCTTTTTCTTATCTGTGAAGCTCTTTATCTGCCCTTCAATTCTGAATGATAGCTTTACTGGGTAGAGTAATCTTGGTTGTAGGTTCTTGCTATTCATCACTTTGAATATTTCTTGCCACTCTCATCTGGCCAGCATATTTTCTGTTGAAAAATCAGCTGACAATCATATGGGTGCTCCCTTGTAGGTAACTAACTGTTTTTCTCTTGCTGCTTTTAAGATTTTCTTTTTGTCTTTTGCTCTTGGCATTTTAATTATGATGTGTCTTGGTGTGATCCTCTTTGGATTCCTCTTGTTTGGGGTTCTGTGCACTTCCTGGACTTGTAAGTCTATTTCTTTCACCATGTGGGGGAAGTTTTCAGTCATTATTTCTTCAAATAGGTTTTTAGTACCTTGCTCTCTCTATTCTTCTGGCACCCCCATAATTCTGATGTTGGTATGCTTGAAGTTGTCCCAGAGGCTCCTTATACTATCTTAAAAGTTTTGGATTCTTTTTGCTTTTCCAGTTGAGTGTTTTTTATTTCTTTGTATTTCAAATCTTTGATTTGATTCTTGCAATCCTCTAGTCTGATGTTAGATCTCTGTATAATATTTTTTTTAATTTCAGTCAGTGTATGCTTAATTTCTACTTGGTCCTTTTTCATATCCTCCAACGTCTCTCTAAATTTATTAGCCTTTTCTAGAAATTCTTGAAAAACCTTATAACCGTGGTTTTGAACTCTGTATCCAGTAATTTGCTTTCTTCCATTTCTTTCATTTGTGATCTGTTTCTTTGTCTTTGCATTGTGACTGCTTCCCTGAGTTGATAGAGTGGCTTTGTCTCCTAGGT
>PVJN01051833.1:0-14322 GCA_004026805.1 Lasiurus borealis
TAAAATGGAACTAAAAATTGTGGTACATTATAGTTTTTATATTATCAAATGAGATAATATACTTAGAATACTTATTATAGTATCTAGCACATAGTTAGCATTCAGTATTAATTATAATTTTTACTAAAAATTATAATTTTATATTATAACAATTATTGTAATTATAATTTTATTAGCAATTAAATAAAATGCTAGTAATGGACATGAAGATGTGCCATGCAGATCTTTGTCAAGGAAGGGTGTATGTCCCCATTGTTATAAATATGGTCAGGATACTATGTTTGGCTGGCCGTGACTCCTAGGATTGCTTCAGCTTCAGAGAGATATCTTCCTCAAAATCATATCCTTTGGAAAAGTCACATGCATCAATTATTAAGGCATATGTATAAGAGTCTAGCCATTTTGGCACAGATCAGGACAATTGTGACAAGCCATTTAGCTCCAAAGCTCCCAGTGGAGTTGGCTGAAGTTGCCAACTTCTCCTTCTGCCCACATCTGCTTTTCTTTCCCATCTTCACAGAGGTTGGACTAATGTTCTGGCTACTCCCTTACAAACATCTTGAACATGAAACACTGTCTCAGAGAACCCAATCTGCAGCCTTGCTTTGCAAAAGTTTTTTTTTTTTTTTAATATATTTTATTGATTTTTTACAGAGAGGAAGGGAGAGGGATAGAAAGTCAGAAACATCGATGAGAGAGAGACATCGATCAGCCGCCTCCTGCACGCCCCACAGTGGAGATGTTCCTGCAAGCAAGGTACATGCCCCCAACCGGAATCCAACCTGGGACCCTTCAGTCCGCAAGCCAACACTCTATCCACTGAGCCAAACCGGTATCGGCAAAAGATTTTTTTTTTTTTTAATACCAGCTTTTCTAACAAATACATAATAATTTTTAAAAAAATTCTTCACAACCAAAAGGATTATTTCAAGTTAGGTTCCTTGCAAAGTTATGTAAATTTAAAGAGACGAGTATCTTAAATAGTTTATACTATGAATTTTCATTCTTGACTAAAAGGTGTGATATCCAAAATTCTAAGGAATTATCATAAACAATGTATTTATTAGGTTATAACTGATAAAATTGTTCTGTGATGCATGCCATTTTTCAAAGTATTCATTAATAACTTGTTTTGCAACAGAACTTATTTATTTAATTCAATTTATAGAAAAGATTATATACGTGCTTGGGAGTCCTGTGATGCCTCTAAGAGTCAAAGGAGTCCTGAGAGAAAGTAGGAGAAGATCTCCTGAATATATAAGGATCTGAATGGAAGACCAAGCAAATTTATAATTTATTTATTTACTCATCAAGTAAATATTTGTTGAGCAAGCATTAGATAACAGAACCTGTTCTAATACCAGTGGTAAGAAAAAAGAAAACAACAGATGTGTTCTGTGTCTTGATTCAGCTGCTATATGGTGCAACTGTGATTAACGCTATGGGGAATGGTGGTGTTATTTCTTTGAGAGATTATATTATGAGGATTTACCCAGTAAGGACCTGATGAAGGAAATGGAAAGATATGCAGAATGAGTTCCACTGGGACATGTAGGTTTTCTACATTGTGATATGGTCATACTGAGCCATGACCTGTAAATTCAATAACTGTACATTAAATTATAAAAAAGGGGAAGGAAATTTATGTAATTTGTGATCTTCCTTGATCATATTTCATATTATTTGTTTTATTTTCCCCATTACCATGATTCCTTTATTATATTCTCTTCCACCTCCACCATCCCCTCTCCACTTCAATCACCTAGCTGTTATCCCTGTCCATGAGTCCTTCCTTCCTTCCTTCCTTCCTTCCTTCCTTCCTTCCTTCCTTCCTTCCTTCCTTCCTTCCTTCCTTTTCTTCCTTCCTCCCTTCTTTCTTTTCTTCCTTTCTTTCTTTCTTTCTTTCTTTTTTTTTTTTTGCTCTATTGCTCCACTCACTACTCACCTTCCCTCCAATACCTTCCCTTCCCAAACTACATTTTAAATTTCTTTTGTGACTCAAGGTCATTTTTTGTTGATTAAAAATGCATCTGTATTATTTCATGAACTGAGCTGAAAACAATTTCTAGTTTTCCTGCCACTGATTTGCAATAGCATTTGTCAGTTTTTGTTCTAAATAAGGCTTTTCCAATTGCTATCTAATTGAATTACAGCATTCAAAAAGAGGCTAAGGATTAGGGACCAAAATATTTGTGGTTCAAACTCAGTCATATAACCAGTTTGTGTCTGCTTTTTTCCTAGTTCTTGCATTCTAGAAGAGAGTGAGTATAGATATTGTTTTTTAAATCCTTGGATCCATTTGTAAAATGAATAAAGAAAAATAATTCTGAACTACAAGCGTTTATTCACACATTCACAAATACTCTGTGCTTTATTATAAGTAAATTTTAGGTGTTAACCTGCCAAGAAGATGTTCACAGAAAAGAGAGCCAATACATCTAGAGCTAATGAATACAGTGGTACCTCGAGATATGAGTTTAATTCGTTCCGTACCCTTGCTCATATATCAAGTTGCTCGTATCTCAAAGCAAATTTCCCCATTGAAATCAATTGAAATGCCATTAATCCGTTCCATCCCCCAAAATGCCACCCCAGTTGTTCTTGTTACGTGTTTTTGAATAAGAAAAATGTATTTATAAATGAGAAATATTGTATAAAAACATAATAAAATAGAAAGTAAAGGAATAAACTGGTTTTATAAAGTGTATTTACCTACTCCTTACACTCTTAATGCTACACTTGATCCCTAAACTGAATGTAACTTAACTAATCTTCACTGAACTTAATTGCTACTGGTCTTTGCATCTTTGGCCGATGTAAAAAAAACAAAAACGTGTCCAACAAGGTTTGCCTCTTCCTCCCTTTCAGAATGTTTCTGAAATGGGTGAGGCAAGTTTCATTGAACAGTTCTGATGCACGACCAGTAGCAACTTTTTCAGGGTGTTTCTTTTCCACGAAGTGTGACACCCTCTCCCACATTCCTAAAATCTCCTTTATCTCACTTGTAGATATCTCCTCCACCTCTGGCTGCTCCTCGAAACCAATTTTTTGGAGAAGCTCAGCATGTTGCTGAGACTGCAACTCTTGTAACTCCTCCGTGGTGAGTTCCAGAGAGTGCTCCTCTATGAGCTCCTTCATGTCTCTCTCATCCACCTCCAGGCCCATGGATTTTCCCAGAGACACTATCTCCTCCTCCAGCGGCACCTCGGGTTCGAATCCTTCCAAGGTCCTTTTGGCTACGGCCTCAGGCCACAGCTTCTTCCATGCAGAGGTCAAAGTCCTCATTGTAACACCCAGCCAGGCCTGATCAATAATTCTGAGGCATATCAGATATTAAAGTGGTTCTTCCAGAACTCTTGAAGGGTGAGGTTTTTGTCCTCTGTCACCTCAAAGCAGCGCCAGAACAGGTGCTTGATGTACAGCTTTTTAAAATTAAAAATCACCTCCTGATCCATGGGCTACAGGATAGGAGTGGTGTTGGGAGGTAGGTAAACAACCTTTAAAAACTTTAACTCTTGGAGGAGTTCATCTTCAAGGTTCGGTGGGTGAGCAGGAGCATTGTCGAGGACAAGAAGGGCTTGCATGGTTAGGTTGTTTTCCTGTAGATATTTCTTAACAGAAAGGCCGAAAACCAGGGTTACCCACTCCACAAAGAACTGCCTGGTGATTCATGCCTTCGGGTTTGTCCTCCACATAAATTGCAGTTTATCTTTTAAAATCTTATGTGACTTAAAGACTCTGGGGTTTTCCGAATGGTATACGAGCAGAGGCTTGATCTTGCAGTTGCCATTTGCATTGGCGCACAGTGCGAGAGTTAGCCTATCCTTCATGGGTTTGTGGCCTGGCATTGCCTTCTCCTCTGCCATTATATAAGTCCTATTCAGTATCTTCTTCCAGAAAATCCCAGTCTCTCACAGTTGAAGACTTGCTGGTGATATATCCTTTGGCTTCTATCAGTTCAGAAAAAGTTTTGAGGTAATCCTCAGCTGCCTTCACATCCGAACTTGCTGCCTCACCATGCTTGACAATGGAGTGAATGCCGGACCTTTTCCTGAAGTTATCAAACCAGCCTCTACTGGCTTTAAATGAGTCTTTTGATGCTTTAATCCATGGAAGTGCACAGGATCTGCTCCAGCAAATCACTGTAAATTGCTCGCACCTTCTCGCATATGATGCCCTGTTTTAATGTATCTCCTTTAAGCTGCTTCTCTGTCACCCACACCATCAGTACATTCTCCATCTTTTCATGGAGAGAGCTACGGAGCCTAGAAATTGTTGTAACACCCTTAGCTGGTGCTATACCCTTTATCGACTCCTTCTGTTTAAGCACAGTGCATATCGTTGAAGTACTACACCCGTATTGCCTCGCCAAGTCAGCCACTCGCACACCTTGCTCATATTTTTCTATGATTTCACGCTTTAATTCAATAGACATCATCCTCTTCTCAGCACTGACCTTTCCACTCTCTTTCTTCGGACTCATGGTTATAAAAAGAAATGTGATAAAGTATGTAAATGCACAAACTATGCTTTGACAACGAGGCAAACAAGCACACTGACTGAGGCATGGAAAACTATGAGATGCTGGAGTTGAGGTAAACTGGTGGGTCGTGTGCAGCAGGCCGATCCGCACAATTACTTGTATCTCAAATGTTGCTCCTATTTCAAAGCAAAAGATTGCTTGCTCGATGGCTTCTATCTCAAAAATCTCATATGTTAGGGCACTCATATCTTGAGGTACCACTGTACTGTCATTATTTATAGAAGACATATACTGTATATAGAGAACCTTAAAAATTCCACCAAAAATATTACCAGAATTTATAAATCAACTCAGTAAGTAGCAGGATACAAAATCAATATCCAGAATTCAGCTGCATTTTTATAAATGAATAACAAATTATCAGAAGAGAAACTGAAAAAATAAATCCAATATATAAGTGTATAAACAACAACAACAACAACAACAAAACTAGAAGTAAATTTAACCAAGGAGGTAAGTGACTTATATTCAGAAAATTATGACATTGAAGATAGAAATTGAAGAAAATACAAATAAATGGAAGCATAAACTGTGGTCATGGGTAGGAAGAATTAAGGTTATTATAATGTTTAATGCAAAGTCATCTACAGATTTAATGCAATCCCTATCTAAATATCAATGGCATATTTTTACATTAGATTAAATACTCTCAAGATTGACACGAAACCACAAAGGATTTTAAATAGAATTAATAACCTTAAGAGAACAAAGTTGGAGGCATCACATTATATGATATCAAACTTTACTACAAAAATATGTAATATTTTTTTTATTATATAAGAACTAGACATACAGATCAACTGAATAGAATAGAAAGCCTAGAAATAAACCCATACCCATATGGTTAATTAATGTCTGACCAATGAAAGAACATATAATGGAGTAAAGACAGTCTATTTAATAAATGGTGTTGAGAAAATTGAATAGATACATGCAAAACAATTAAAGTAGACTACCTTTTTACACCATACACAAGAATAAACTCAAAATATATTAAAGACTGAAAGTCACCTATAAGATAATATAGGCAGTAAACTTTCTGGTATTTGTCTTAGCAATATTTATTTCTGATATATCTCCAAAGGCAAGGGAAACAAGAGACAAAATAAACAAGTGAGACATCATCAGACTGAGAAGTTTTTGCATAGCAAAGAAAACCATCAATAAAACAAAAAGACAACTTACTGAGTTGGAGAAGATATTAACCAATGATACATCAGATAAAAGGTTAATATTCAAAATTTATAAAGAACTCATACAACTTAACATCAAAAAACAAACAAACAAACAAACAAACAATTCAAAAAAATGAGCAGAGGACTTGAATAAAGATACTTTTCCAAAGAGGACCTATAGATGGCCAATAGACATGAAAAAATGCTCAGTGTCACTACTCATCAGAGAAATACAAATTAAATCCACAATAAGATATCACCTAATAAATGTCCAAATAAATCAACAAACAAGTATTGGTGAAGATGTGGGGGAAAAAAATCTTCATGCACTGTTGGTGGGAATGTGGATTGATGCATCCACTGTGGATAACAGTGTTAAAGTTCTTCAAAATATAAAAATGAGACTGTCTTATGAGCTAGCAATTGCACTTCTGAGAATATATTCAAAAAAACCCAATGCACTATTTGGAAACAATATATGCACCTCTCTATTCATTGCAGCATTATTTACAACTAGGGGACCAGTGCATGAATTTGTGCACCTTGAAAGGAACTGGGGGCCACAAGGCTGTAGTGGGCACAGGAGTGGGTGTCAGCCCATCCTTTTCCTCCCCACCATCCCCTCCGGCCACAGTCCCTGGTCCCCTGACTGCGGCAGTCCTGCTCCTGCTATCTCTGCTCCCACATGCTGATGGTGCCAGCTCTGCTTATATCTGCTGACAGTGCAGAGTGAGTGGAGCTGGCATCAGCAGTGGATGTGAGTGGGGGGTGCCATCAGTGGGTGCAAGTGGTGGTTGCTGCCCCCGATAATCCCTCAGTAGCAGGGGTGATCGGGGCCAACAGCCACTGCTCATACCCACTGATGGTGCCAAGCTATTTGAAGTGGTGTCAAGTGCCAGCAGAAGTTGTGAGTAGCAGCTCTGGCATTGATAGCGGGTGTGAGTGGGGCCAGCACTAACAGCAGATGTGAGTGCTGTGCAGGGCCTCAGTGCATAGGAGCAAAGAGTTTTCAGTAACCATCAGAGGCTCATCCCCATGACAGCAATCGGCACCCTGCTCCACCATCCTGCCAATGGCCAACACCTGCCATGTTTGCACATGCCCCCTGCTGGTCAGCACACATCATAGCGACCAGTTGTTTGGTTGTTCTGCCATTGAGTCTATTTGCATATTAGGGTTTTATATCTATACTAATAAAAGGGTAATATGCTTATTAGACTGAACATCTTTTGGATGATCATCCAAACGTTCTTTAGGACAAAGCCACAGTGGCAGGACCGAAGCAAAGGCAGTTAAGGGTGATCAGACCTTCAGGGGAGAGCAGTTAAGGGTATCAGGCTGGAGGGGAGAGCAGTTAGGGGGATTGGGTCAGCATGCAGAGTGGTTGGGGTTGATCAGGCAGGCAGTCAGGCAGGTGAGTGGTTAGGAACCAGCAGTTAGGAGTCACAGGGATCAGGCCTCAACTGGCAGTGGGACATCCATTGAGTAGTCCCAGATTAGAGAGGGTGCAGGCTTGGCAGAGGGAAAACTCCCATTCCAGGCACAAATTTCATGCACCAGATCTCTAGTATATAGATAACAAAGGTATAAAAGCAACCATAGTGTCCATTAATAGATAAGTGGATAAACATATTGTGATACCAACATTCAATATAATATTAGTTGGCTATAAAAAAGAATGAAATCTTACTATTTGCAAAACATGGATGAACCTAAAGGGTATTAATAATAAATTCAATAGGTCAGAGATATACAAATATGTGATTTTATGTATATATGGAATAAAAATAATTAAGTCCAACCAACATGGCTCAGTGATTGATTGTCGACCTAGGAACCAGGAGGTCATAGTTCAATTCCATGTCAGGGCACATGCCTGGGTTGTGGGCTGGAACCCAAGTGGAGGGCATGCAGTGGGTCAAAGATTCTCTCTCATCATTGATGTTTCTCTCTCCCTCTCCCTTCCTCTCTGAAATCAATAAAATTGTATTTTTAAAAACAACAACAAAATAAACAAATAAGACAGAAAAAGACTCATGGATACAGAGAACAAACTGATGGTTGCCAGAGAGGACTGGCAAAACAAGACGAAGGGATTAAGCATAAATTGGTAGTTGCAAAATTGTCATATAGAGATGTACAATTCAGCAGAGAGAAGATAGTCAATATTATTGCAAAGTGGGTACTTTAGTTATTGGGGGATCACTATATAATTGTCTAGTTGCTATGCTGTACACCTGAAATGAATCCTATCTAATAAAAGAGTGATATGCAAATTAACCATCACCGAGTTACACCCACAAGCCACACCCACAAGCCAGTCAGAAGCAAGTATGGAAATTAACCCAGCCAAGATGGCTGTGGTATGGAGAGAGCAGGAGGGAGGCTTGGGTTTCCCTGGCAATAGAAGAAGCCAAGCTTTCCATACACCCTGGCCAGCCCAGTCCTCCACTCCAAGTTACAAAGTTTCAATTATAAAAGATAAATAAATCCCAACAAAAATTGCAGCAGCCTTGGAGCTGGAGAGAGCAGGAGGCTAGGGTTGCCCTGGTGATGGAGGAAGCCAAGCTTCTGCAGTCCTGGCCTGCCTTGGCCTCTACTTAAGGCTACAAAGTTTCATTTATAGAAGATAAATAAATCCCAACAGAAATGGCTACCACCACAGAGTGAGCAGAAGGCTTGGCTCTGCTCCAGGCTACAAAGTTTCAATTGTAGAAAATAAATAAATCCCAGATACCGGAGTCTCTGCTTGGGTCTCTGGGGGGTGGTGGGAGGGCGGGTTTATGGGGGGGGTTACGGGGGAGGTGGGGATTGCAGCATGGCTGACCTGCAAACCACCATAGGCCCCTTGCACAGGCTGCCTACACCCCAAGGGAGGGAACCCCCACCCTGATCTGTCACACCCTTCAGGGCTAACAAGCAGGCCCCCACTCATGCACCAGACCTCTATCCTATCTAATAAAAGAATAATATGCAGATTGACCATCACTCCAACACCCAAGATGTTTGCCCCCATGTGGTCAAAGATACTGCCCCCAAGTGGACATAAGGTGGCCACCACAAGATGGTCAGCAGGGGAGAGCAGTTGGCAGAGACCAGGCCTGCAAGGGAGGGCAGTTGGGGGCAATGAAACTTAGGCTGGAAAAGGAGGGAAGTTGGGAGTGACCAAGCATACAGGAAAGGGGAGCTGGAGGTAACTCAGGCCTGAAGGGGAGAACAGTTTAGAGAGAACAGATCTGCAGGAGAGGGCAGTAAGGGGTGACCAGGCCTGTAGGAGAGAGCAGTTAGGGGAAAAGGCTGCCAGGGGAGTAGTTAGTCATCAATCAGGCTGTCAGGGGAGTGGTTAGAGGGTGATCAGAATGACAGGAAGAAGCGGTTAGGGGCAATCTGCAAGGCAGGCAGGTGAGCAATTGGGAGTCAGCAGTCCTGAATTGTGAAAGGGATGTCTGACTGCCCGTTAGGCCCAATCCCCAGGCTGTTGGACATCCCTAGAGGGGTCCCAGATTAGTGAGCATGCAGGCTGGGCTGAGGGACAGCCCACCTCCCATGCACGAATTTTGTGCACCAGATCTCTAGTATAAAATAATATTTAATGTCAACTTTAATTAAAAAATAAAACAGAAGTGATATACACTTCAATAAAATAGAAGAGATATACAGTTCATTCATATGCCAAATCCACTGGTATCATCTACTTGAAAAGTCTAGAATGCAAATATATGTATATAGATTTTTATAACTGTTGATTTGCAGCCTGTTTGGATTTTTCGTGTGTAGGGGAAGTGTGCAGGTGCCTTGGTGGTAATGGAGGTTAGGAAAGGACAGATGAGTCAGTCGCACATGCTGAAAAACAAATAAACATGTACCTCCCTTTGTGTAGAGTGTTAAGGAAATTCTCACTGCCAGGAAAACCAAGTAATTGCTTTAACCTGCTAAAGATCCCTTCTAACTCCTTAATCTATTTAAAACGTGAAGTTTCATTTCCACCCACTACAGCATACTCACAGGTGCAAATGGCAACAAACACCACTTGCTTGAAGGCTCCTGGCAGTGTTCTTTGGGAAAGTAGGAAAAAAAAAAAAAAGATGCTTAAAATTTTTTGTAAACCCAAATAAATAATATAATATCTATTATAATTTACTTGTCTAAGGAATGCTATAACCTATAATTCATTTATGAAATACAGCACTGATTTTGTCTTTGACATAACAAATATAGGGTGTCTCCAAAATGTATATATACTTTGAATAATTATTAATTCCAATGGGTTAAATTTGAAAAGAAAGAAACATCAATTGAGCTATCAGATGTTAAAGGGTATATACATTTTTGTGTATTTCATATGTAACCTTCTTTGTGAACTTATTTCAGCAGATACTAAGATTTTATGATATTCCATGATGGTGATTTCTCCCTTTCAAATATTTATTGTTATTTTTATTGAAAACTAATGGGACCTGGGCTATTTTCCTATATTTGTGTAGACAAGACCTTCACAAACAGATCTCAAGGTAGGAGAGAAAATAAAATATTTAATTAGTGGTAGGTTCCCATAAAATTTAGATATAGAACATAATATTTATTAATACTTTAACAGATATGTAATCACAGGAATATAGCAAGACTTCTAAACATTAGTTAGCATTACAATTATCCAGAGATTTGGTGAATTTTTTTAGACACCAGCTCGGCATATTTTTGTAAGGATATTAAATATTCTCCATTTTTTAAATGTGGGGTTCCTTTTGCTTTGTTTTGTGTTATTTTAGAGTAGAAGCTCTGTGGATAATTACTATATTTAACAAACATGGTAACTACTGAGTAACACCTTGCTGCTGATGTTCATAGACTTGTCTAAATGCACTCATTTATTCATTTGAAAAATATTCATTAATTACCATGGTCTGTATATGACATAAAATTATTTTAAAAAATCAGTTTTTTCTTTAATGAGTAAACTAACTAGGAGAGGAAAATAACTGAACAAAATATTATACAACTATGCTATAAAAATTCTCATAGGAGTCTTCCAGAGAAGAATATAGACTACATAATTTGTCCCCTGAATACTAGACATTTATTTCCAACTGCAAACTTAACATCTATGTTGGCTGTGACATCTCACACTTAACATGTAGAAAACTGAGCCCCTCATATTTCCAAACCTAGTCCTCTTCCAGTCTTTTTAAATTCAGCTTTACCCAGCACAAAATGATCCATGAGGTCTTGGCAAATCCAGTTGCTTCTTTCTTCTCTGACCTCAGATACTATATTTTCCTGCTTGCTCTTTCTAATGTGGCCATACCTCCCTCCTGTCTGTCCCTCAAAACTAGAGATGTGCTCCTGACTCAGGACATCTTCATGGAACACTGCTCACTCAAATATCTCTATGGCTTTCTTTCCTTCACATGTGTGTTTAACTGTTACTTTTTGGGGAACCCTATTTTACGTGTCCTTCTGTATTAGTTAGGGTGAGCTAGATATTGTGTTCTAAAGACCTAAACATAGGTCCTGGCTCACATACAGTGGGCATTTATTAGTATCTTAATAGTCCAAGGTGGGTGAATCGGGTAAAAAGAATTTTGATTGATGGAGTAGTTTTCTCCATGTAAAGATTCATTTTCCATTCTATCTAATGGGTCAACCACCCACTAGGGTGGGAGCCTACCTGCTTGCCAGATCTGGCCACAAATGTGTTTCTGTTTCTGTATGGCTCTAGAGTAAAAATATGGTCTTAAATATTATATATATATATATATATATATATATATATATATATATATATTAAGAGATTGTAGGAAGAAAAACACAGAAATTTATGCAAATGTATAAGCCCCCCCACAAAACTTAAAACATTAAATGTCTAGTCCTTTAAAGAAAAAAAATTGCTAATCCCATGTAAAGAATCTAGATTTAATTGTAGTTATCTGAAAGTCTTAAACTTGCATGTTTTCTTTCTTTCATGAAAACCTTCATTTATTATTATTTTTTAAAATCACATTTAATTTTTTCCATCACCATTTATCCTCTCTCTGCCCTCTACCATCTTCACCCACCAGCAACACCACACTGTTGTCCATGTCCATGAGTTCTCTCTTTTTTTTGCTCAATCCTTCTACTCCTCCACTCCCTAGAGCTGTGTGTCAGCTCTCTATCTATGATTCTGTCCTTATTTTGCTTAAAATTAAAAGGAAAATAAATCCTAGTTTATGAGACATACAAAAGGAGGTGAGGGAGGGACTGCATTTGGCCTGAAACCTTAGTTTGTCACACCCTGCTCCAGGCCATTCACTCACTTTGGAGATGAAGTTGCTTTCTAGGCTTCAGTGTCAACAGACATAATGGAATTTTATTATTATTATTATTATTATTATTAGTAGTAGTAGTAGTAGTAGTAGTAGTATTACAGAATCTGTCAACTTAATACACTCATCCTTTGTTAAAAGAATGGGTTCCTTTAGGTAAGGGGAAGAGAAGGAAAGCATTTTTTTACTCTTAAGAGTCTTTTTGTTGCTTTGACTGGTACACCATCCAGTAGGAGACTGGTGGCCCTGGGATCCCAGGATTGCACTAGTCAGAGGTATGGGCAAGCACTGGGGATCATTTTCTCTTGAACTAAAGTTTAACTTTAGTGGTCTGCAGGAACCACTAAAGTGCAAGTCAGGACAATGAACTCTAAAAGGGGACTTTCCCCAGAATGTCCTGATAAAGCTTAAGGGAGAAAACACCTTTCACTATCAATATATATCTCTCTTCTGTGGTTTCTGTATTCATGCCAGCAACATTCACTGTGAATTGTAACATTTCCTTGCATGTATGACTAGGATAATAAAAATAACTACCACGTGCTTATGGAGCTTATTTACTTTGTGTTGAATGTCAGGCACACTAGTACACAGTGAAGCTATGAAATTATAATGAGCTGAACCAGTGACTGACATTGTTTTGAAAACAGGAGAAAGAAAATTTTCCTGAGAGTTAGAGAGAGAAATATTTGGGTGGAAAAAAGGGACATGGAAATTGTGCTTACCAAAACAAAAAAGTCATGAGATGAAAGTTTCCTTTGTTCTCATGTGAATTGAGTTAATATCAGGTGATATTTAACTTAACAATGAGGACATTGGAAAAGGAAAGAACTGGCCTGGTAGCATTACATCAGTTCACACCAGTCCTCATTTTCATTTTACTGTTTTGTACAACATGGATATTATGGAAATACCTGAAGTTATAATGCAGTTAAACCAGTGCAGGTAGAATGTTTCAGTTCACTTCAACATATCTTTGTTTAGGGCCTGCTATGCACCAGACATATTGCTAGTGGGTGTGGATATAATAATAACAATAACAACCCCTGCAATTAAGATCCTATAGTCTATTGGGGATGATAGCATCAGGAAGCCTATTATGGATACAATGTGGGCATCCCTGTAAATAAAGCCATCATCACAGAAAAAAGATCCCATAGATGGTAATGAGCTGATGTGGGTTCAAGATCTCAGTTGGCTCTGGTGCCCTTGGGCAAGGTATGATGGATTTTTTTCTGCTGTAATCTTGGGGGAAAAAAACCTACCTCACTGATATGAGACAATATATTGATAATATATATGAATAGATAGACTATTAGATAGATGATGGGGGGTGTTTTATAAGTGATAACATTTAGCACAGACAGTGCTCAATAGATAAATGATTTTTTCTTTATTTTACCCAAATCTATTGCTAAACTAACTTAAAAATACCTCCTATATATATATGATTAAAACTACTTAGTAATATATTTTCATAGATAATATACACGGTTTGGCTTCAACATCGCTCCATGTTTTTACAGCTACTTTACAAAGTTTAAAACTATCACTACCTTTGCTAACTTACCTTGTTTTGTGTTTTTTTAAATACATTTTTAAATTGATTTCAGAGAGAGGAAAGGAGGAGAGAGAGATAGAAATGTTGATGATAAGAATCAGTGATTGGCTGCTTGGTACACACTCCCTACTATTGTTCAATCCCTGACCTTCTGGTTCATGGGTCAGTGCTCAACTACTGAGCTACACTGGCCTGCCCCAACTTACCTTCTTGACAGCATTTCAATAATCAGAAAATCCCCCCATTTCTCAACTAAAGGCAGTTTTCCACAGTATATTCAAATATTTCCAGTCGCAGACACATTCAATGAAATAAAAAACACATTTTGTTTTAGTGTTTCACAGGAAATGTATTTTTGTTCATTTATTAAAGTAACTAGAGGCCCAGTGCATGAAATCTATGCATGGAGGAAGGGAGGGGTGTCCCTCAGCCCAGCCTGCACCCTCTCCTATCTGGGATCCCTTGAGAGAACCCCTTGAGGGATGTCCTACTGCCCTTTTGGATTGTGAGAAGGATGTCTGAAAATTCAGGGCTGCTGTCTCCCAACCACTTGCCTGCCTCTGCTTGATTGCCCCAACTGCTTCTGCCTGCCTGCCTGATCACCTCCTAACCACTCCCCTGCCAGCCTGATTGACTCCTAACTGCTCCCCAGGTGGCCCCATTGCCCCTAACAGCCCTCTCCTGCCAGGCTGGTCACCCCTAACTGGCCTCCCTTGCCAGTCTGTTCCCTCCTAACTG